>JABCMJ010005449.1:0-16361 GCA_014822125.1 Arbutus unedo | reverse complement strand
GATAATTCCAACATTGAAATTGGGATAATTCCAACAGTATACTGTAACCTTATGACCTTAACCTTAGAGTTTGACAATAGTTTGATTGCATCTAATACTGCAATGTTGTGACCGTATACTTCAACATTGTGGCCGATGGGTCACAATCTAATGGCCGTGTAGTCCAAAAGCAGGCAGTTTACACATTTTGTCCTTATATTTTAAATATTTCAATTTGTCCCCTAGTTATATTATTACACTATTAGCCTTGGACTTTAGTATTTACAAATTTACCCTATGTTTTATAGATTATAGTTTTACCCTCTATTAGTATTATTATAGTTTTAACCCCTATTTTGTATAATTGAGTTTATTCCTTTATTTTCTATAATTATAGTTTGGTCCCCTATAGTTTATAAAATTCAGTTTGACCCTATACTTTGCAAAATTATAGTTTTGTCCTTATAATCATTTAATTACAAATCAAACCCCATATTAATTTATTATAGTTTTATCCCCACATTATCATTATTCGCACTTAAATATTAGTAAATATAATTTTATACTTAACCGTAGGCTTTGTTAAATTACAAAACTACCCTAGGAAGTAGGAATCATTATTACGTACCTAACTTGTATTTTACCATTTTATTACTTAGATCTTAGAATAGAATGAATGTATATTTACTTCAATCTCATGCATATCATATTACTCCATGTTATAATAATCTCATTTCCATATTTGTTATGTTTTCATATTGTACAAATTGTTGTTATTAATCACATGATTATATTTCAAGCATGATGTGAGGTTAGTGTTCTGACACAAGTATGGACATTGAGATTAGAACATTAGTTGGACTTCAAAAATTAGGATATTATGCGAATACCCCAACTTTGGAAAGTTGTGGGAATTGAAATTGTTGCGGATTGTAGGTTCACCATGAGAATATTTTATGGGTGTCATTATATATGAGGTGACTTAAGCCAAGCTATGATTTAAATCATTAGGTGTCATTAGTCGAGTTGCGTCTCAAGTCGAGTTACACGTTTAGCCGTGTTATGCTTTTAGTCAAATTATCTATTGAGCTGTGTCATATTCATTTAGCCGTGTCATGCATGGCGATCTGGTGTACCCTCGGTAGGTGTCCATGGAGCTTAGTCGGGCATGCTCGATAGTTGAGTCCAACAGCTGGCCGATCCTTGACAAGAGAAAGCAGTCATTCGAGCAAGTGTCATTGAGGTTTGTATAATCTACACACGCCAATTGTCGTTCTTCTTCTTCACAGCGGTCATGTTGGCAAGCCATGTCAGCTACTATACCTTTCATATAGTCCCTGCCTCCAAGAGACAACTAACCACTTCAATCACGGCTTTAGTATGAGCCATATATCATTAAGCGTAGGGGCTTTTGAATAACTGCTCGCCGAGAGGAGTTGACATTGAGTTAATGACTGATGAAAAAGTGGTCAACCCCCAAAAATTCTTATTGTGTCCAATCAAACACCTACCTATTCTACTGAAAGAAGGATTCCATCTCCTCCCGTTCGGCCTCTATAAGGCTAGACCCTAATAGAAAAGTCATGTTGGGGTATAAGTCATCGGCTGACAAAGGGACTAGGTCTTCCACTGCTTTTTCCACAACTTCTGTACTGACGTCTTTGAGTATAAGGGCGTCTGGTACTTCCACCCAATGCACCTACTATGGGATTACTTTGCTTTTGACGACTATCATGTAGCACTTCTTGGTAGCTAACTGATTCCCCTGCACTTCCTTTTGTCTGTGGGTCCCCATGTACTGGATGGCCTAATGATATGTCGAGGTGAAAGACCACCAGCTTTTGTAGCCATACCTAACCGATAATGGTGTTGTAGGTGCTCGGCACGTCGCCCACTACGAACTCCACTTTACTATTCTAAAGGCAGTGTGGATAAGAAGCTTGATCTTACCGAGCAGCCGAACAGGGGTTGAGTTGAACCCCACCAAGGGAACCTTCGTTGGCTCCAGGTAGAGCACCTTGAATAGCAAACAGTACGTGACCTTGATAGACCTTCCTTTGTCCACCAAAATTCGGTGAACCAAGGAGTTGTTGAGGGAAAGAGATACGACTAAACTGTTGTTGTGTGACATTTAGAGGCGCTCGAGGTCTTGGTTAGAAAAGGAAGTGGTTCCCTCTGTTAGTGCATCTAGATATGGGCGTTTTGAGCCTAAACTTATTGACATGATCTGCTTGGCCAAGGATGTCTGTCTAATTTGAGCCCGCAAGCGCTCTTCGGCAGTTGTATCCACCATGTTGTGGATCACATCGATCACCTAGACTTTGGTATTATTGTCTCTCTAGTTTCGATGGAGGTTTGGCTTGGGTCTTTTTCTCGTCGATGTATTCCTTGAGATGGCCATTGGACACCAGCCTCTCAAGGAAGTCCTTCCGGGCTTGGTACCTTATTGTGAGGTGACCATTCTATCTGTGGTAGGAGTAGCAGAAGGGAGATTCCCTAGGTTTCCTTTGATCTCCAAGTGCCCACCTCGGCCATTCAAAGAATGGTTCATTCTTGTGAGGACCTGAGTTTTGCCTTTTATTTTTATTATTTTTAATTTATTTGAGAACTTATGATTTCAAGTTTAATATTTAATTGTGGCTTAATTGTAATGGACTAGACTGTTGGGGCTCGATGTGTGGGCGTTAGTAGCTAGGGGGTTAATGTAATTAACTTAGTTATGAGTATAAAAGGATTAAAAAAACCATAAAAATCTATTTTTTATGATAATAGACAGCTTTTTCTAGAGCTCTCTAAACTCTAATTTTGTTTGAAGAGGAATAACGGGGGCTAGTAGACGAAGGATTCGTGCGACGAGATCAACTAGGAAGTCGTAGAGGGCATCGAGAACTTTGCATAAAGTTCAAAAACTACTATATACGCAGAGAGTTCATGGGTCTTTCGAGCACTTTATGATTTTTTGTATTTTTATCCTTTGAGGTAGGATTTCATGTTGATTTATATTGAGATATTGCGTATGTTTAATTCGATGATATATATGTGTTGTCTTGATTTGCGATTGAATCATGTATGCTTTGTGTGAATTTTGAGATGATTTGGATAGTTAGGTTGTAGAAACAATGGCCAAAATGAGGTTATTTGCAAAGAACAGAATCTAAAAAAATAGAACACAACGATAATTTGATTTTGAAAAATTTCGTTAGGATTGTTCTAAAACTCTAAATTTTTTGAAATTTCTATTGAGAGTTGGTTTATGTGTCTATTATGTTGGATTAAAAGTTTGAAGCCTAATTCAACATAGAAAATTCTACAAAAATCTGTGATTGAGCTACAGTAGATTCGCTTCTATGCCGACTACACTGCACATTTTGGTAAAACGGGTATAACTTTTAGTATGAGTATTGGAATCGCACGCCGTTTATTTTATTTGAAACTAGCCACATAGACATTACAAAAATGCATATTTAGTATTTTATTTTTGCCTGACCAAAATTAGTTTTTCGATTGAATTCGACGAAGTAATTTTGGTATTTTAAAATGAGGTACTCAACTTTGAACCGACATGACCGTGTCATCCAAATTTCGTTTTTAACATATTACCTATCGTTTGAAAGCTTGTAGAGTGTAGTTTCTATTGACATTGTATCCAATATCTCTACTTACAAATTATAACGTTTTAGAATTTTTAAGGTTGAACCTAATTATATAGCTTTTTTCACTCAGCGACCTACTAAAAAATATAATATTTATTTTTGGATTCCAGGCCTGTTTCTTGCCTCTCGATCCATTTATGACTACTATTTAAGTTTGTAATTGATTATTGTTGCTACATATGAGCATGCATGGATGTTAGATACTAGGTAGGAGATTGCTCGACAGTTGGAGCAGCCCATGAGCTCGTCTTGGAATATTTGTGATTCCTCCGGTGAAAAACCGTGAAACTACCTAGTAGGAGATGGCCCGACAGTCGGAGAAGCCCATGAAATCAACTTGCACTCTTTGTGATTCCTTCGGTGAAAGATAGTGAAACTACCGAGTAAAGAGGTGGTCCGACAGTCGAGGCATCTCATAAACTCTATGATAGGGTTCTCGAAGTGGGCAACCCACAGTGCAAGACTATTAAAATTCTGCATGAGTTGCATGTTGAGCATGATAACATTGATGTCATTTAGTCAGTTATTTATCTTGTGGTTTATGCATAATATATTATTGATATGAGCATGCTTTAATCAATATGTTTATATTTCAATATGACTTCCTACCCAAACTCTAGCTTATGTTTTTTTGTAAACTAACAATTTATACGTGATGATATGAATCCGAAGATTTAGGCCTCAAGTTTGAAGATGTCACAGCATGCTAGTTAGGATTTACTTTGGAACTAGTAAATTTATGTTTTACATTTTTCAGACTTGTTTTATTTATTTGGACATTGTGGGCCAGTTTTGTTAATTCATGTCCAGTTAGGAGAGATTTCCTATTTGTTTATTATGGCAGTTGATTAGTGAATTCAGAGGTTTATTTTTTTTATTGGAGTGATACCTATGTTGAGTTTTATTTATGTTGTTCCATTGCTTATTTTATATCCTAGAATTTTGAGGTGTGGCTATTCTGGATATTCTTGAGTAGTGTGTAAGTTGGCAAAGTAAAATCTGTCTTCACAGCAAAATACTCGTAGGGCCTAGGGCTGCTCTTCTGATCGGGCTTCACTACATTGTGGCCTGTGGCCCCCCTCTATTGTTGCCTCCATTTCTATTTCCTTCCCTTTGCCTGAGATGGCTATGTTCGGCTTGCCTTCTTTCACTACGAGCCTCCTCCAGTCGGTAATGCTTCTCTATTCAGCTCATCAAGTCATCCATGTTGGCAGGGTTAGACAACATGAGGTTTTCAAAAAGTCAATTTCAATGGTCCATGCCCAACTTGAACGAGGTGACGGCAATTGTCAGATCATACCCTGTATTTCATTGAAGAGTTCTTAGTACCGGGCAACGTACTGATAGAGGGATTCATTTTCTGATTTTCTGAGAGCCAGGAGTGAAACGACTTCCTTCTTTTGTTTGTTACTAGTGATAAACTGAGCGAGGAATGCGAGGGAGAGCTCCTTGAAAGAGGGAATGTACCTCTTTGGCAACTTGCTGAACCAAAGGAGGCTGAGCTCTGGGTCTCTTGTGCCTGTTGGTGAGCTTATGCCTGCAGTTCTCTCCCCTACGTGGCTAAGGAGAGTATTCCTGACAATCGTGGTGTCGAGGAGAGCGGTCCCTCTTCCTTTTGTTCCTATTGTCTGCTTGCGTCTCATGACTTGGAGTTGCAGCAGAAGTCGTGGTTGGAGGGGAGGCTGAGTGGTTGATGTTGATCAATAGGGCCCCCATCCTTTTGAGGACCCAGTGAAATCGGGCACTCGTCGCCTGACTGTCGCTTATAAGGAAGGGTGCTAGAGAGCTCCCAATCTCGATGACCCTTGTGACGCTTGGCCTCGCCTTGATTCTCGAGCCTTTCCAAAGCAAGATGCCTCCTCTTTACTCCATGCACCCTTCTTTCAAGTGAGGCCATTCGGCGGTAGTCCTATGTCCGTCGCGGGAAGCTTCTATGTTTTGAAGGGGCCTGATCTCCACCTTCAACTTTGATCCTCCTGCCTTACCAACTAGAGGAGCTAGTCCTTTTCTACTAGTCGAGCTTTTAGGCACTCGACATATGTTTGATCTTTGAGCTCTGTAGGAAGCTCTATAGGTGGGCTGAGGTGGAGCACTCGGCGGGTTGCTGGGTCAATTGATCCAACACCCACAACCATTTTCCCAACTCGGTTGGGGTTGGCATGATCACCTTTCTGATTTGGCATCTTCGTCATTGGTTTGGAAGGATTAGAAAAGATTGGAGGCCTTACTAAAGTGAGAAGTCGAGTGGATCTCCCACTTTGATAGTCAAATTGTGGAGTCTGGAATCCACTTGTTGAACTTTCCGCTTTAAGTCTACCTACCCTTCGATATATTGCGACGTTAGTGTTTTGGCCAAGGTCAAGGTTTAAATTTATGAAGCAAGACTTCCCTCAAAGATTTAAACGAAATATAGTGGAGAGTCTGAAGTATTGATCCACGGAAAAAAATAGTTAGGTTAAAAGACTTCGCAAATTTAGTTTTTCGATATTTCGAATGTCAACCTCAAAGTTTGTTTGGTGGTGATTAATAACTATATTAACTAAATGAGGAAATAAAATCAAGATTAAAGGTAAGTTTATTTTTCGGAATCCATTCACCGTAAACTTCCATTAGTCAATATCTCCTTTTATAACTCAATCTAGATTCCGGCAAAGGTTTCTTGATCTGAAAATATTCAATAAAAATCAGTCTTTTATATCAAATGATGTGTCTCTAGGTTTATCCAAGTTCAAGAACAAGTATTCCAAAATAGAGAGGACATAGGCTTAAGTATTATATATACCAAAAATATGACAATAACTAAGCAAAAGTTTAAAACTTCACTTTTGTATTTAAGAAGAAAAACTTGTATGGATCTATTGACCAACATGAAAAATATTTAGGAGATATTAACCATTGTTAGACTTAGATGAACTTCATCCTTAGACTCAACTTACGAAACTTAGCTACTCATGCGTTTAACAAGAAAAAAGGGATAGAGGAATACAAAATAAACATGATTGGAACTAAAATAGAGTGTATCAAACTTACCAATGAAGCTCAAAAGTCTGTAGAAAATAACACACAAGATCAATAGACAACATTCCGGCTTCTTGCCGGAAAACTAAGGGAAGAACTAAAACTAATCCAAGAAATGGAAAGCAAAACTTAAATTACTTACTTCATGAGTCAAAATAGCTTACACTTACTCAAGAACTTCAGAAGAAAACTGAAGAACAAAAGAGAAGCTCCCTATAACAAAACTAAAATGAAAGCATAAAACTAATCCAAGTGTAGATCTCCCTCTTTTTGCCATACACATGCTAATATAAGGCCAAAGGAGACAAAAATAAAGGTTAAATAACTCCCTTCACTCCTCTTGCAAAACAAAAGTCATGGAAACAGATATGCAAAAGGGTGCTAAAACACAATATGCTAAAAACTTCATTAAATGATCATCAAACTACGTCCTACCAGTAAGAAATGATGACCTAGTTTTTTCTTGAATTTCAGTAGTGAACCTACTAGTAGGAAATGATCACCTACCGGTAGGAATTGCATTTTTTTGGATTTTCAAAGGATGACCTGCTGGTAGGAAAATATTCTATCCACCTTTAGTCCAAAATCTCAACTTTTGCTTTTGCTTCTAATTTCCCATTTCAAGCTTTCATTACCTCTCCCTTGGACCGCATAAGACTTTGCACTTCGATTTCGGGTCTCAGGACTTGCCAATAGCTCTCAATTTTGCTCATTTTACTCAAAAAAATCTGAAACAAAAAAAAGGCAACCTTTCATGTAATTCGTTGAGCTTATGGAGCAAAGGGATGCAAAATAGACATGTTGAAGTACATAAATAAGCATTAAAGTGTGCTCAACACCTTCTTAACAAACCAAATTGAACCCGCCTAGAAGATAAATCAACTTATTGATCTTAAAGATGAGTGATTGTACTGTGAGTAGAAAAAATATCAAATTGCCTATAATGGGTTGATTAAAATATAACCACAACTCTCTTAATCTGATGTAAGCACATATCTATGGTGAAATTACCGTCGGCTCACAAGCTCATTTAATAATAGGTAATACTTTGTAGTTATAGAAATATATCTTAACAGTTATTCGTATAATTTTTTTTTAAAAAAAATTATTGTAAGTTGTATTTATAAAAAAGAAAACGAAAGATAAGAAAAAAGGGGAGATACTTTCAATGCTCCTAGATCTCCCACCCGATATCATCGATCCTGATATTCTGTGGCTTTGAAGCTGGTCGAGTTTTTTAAAAATCAAAGTCAGCATAATGAAAAAAAAAAATTATGTATTTATTTAATTGTAAGAAGTTGTGTACTAAAATTTCTTTCTAGGTAAGATTAGGTATATTTATTTATACTTTTATTTTGAAAATCAATCTCTGTATAATTTTTTAAACTATTATGCCAACTTACATAAATATATAAATACATAGCTGTATATATGTGTTTGTGTAGATTTAGATAAATAGAGAAAGTTATGGGAATAAAAATATCATAAATGAAATATAGTAAGTTTTTCAATTTGAATTAAAAAAGATTCATGCAATATTTTTGTAATAACTCATGATTTTAAATTACTATTTGTTATTTTTTTGAAGCATTTAACTACTTAAGTTCAGAATTTAAAGTTAAAACATAAAAAAATATTAAAAATTAAAAAATAAAAATAATTATTTTAATAGGTTGCTCGAGCGAAATATCAATTCAGTGAACATCGCAAATGGCATCTTTTGGGATTTTTGAGTATTCATGGCCATTAATTTGGAATTTCTTGAATAAAGAATGAATTCCCTTCGATTCCACTAGTGTTTAAGGCTAATAATCGGATTAATTGAGATTTTTATGTCAGATTATGCCTGGATAGGGAAAATTGATTTAGAAATTCATGACATTGATTTTTGGATTTATGAAGGATTTTCATCTCGAATCTTTAAATAGGGCATCCAATCAATAGGTTTTTCATAATCCAAAAGGTTAAAGAGTGTATTGTTAGGTGTTAGAAAAATTCCAGAGGAGTTTTGTAGGTGTTCTTGAGAAGTGAAAAACTTAGGTTGAAATTCTGTCCAAAAATCATCAAAATTTGTTCAATCCGTGATTGTTTTTATCAAATCGAGGTAGGATTGTTTATCTACCAACTCTTAGGGTTTCAATTTTACTGTTATTCCATGGTTTTAGTTATTGTCGTTGTTTCTATCTTATTCTGGGAGTTTTATTTGTACCGAAAATTTTAGATCTGGAATTTTCAGAATCTAAAAAAATAATGACTCGTTCGAGATTGATTTTGAATTTTTAAAATTTTTGAAAAAAAAATATTTTTTAATAGGTCGTTTGAGCGAGTTTGAGGTCACTTGAGTAAGCTGGAGAAATTTTTAATCTTCAAATTTGGACAGTAAGCTTGTTTTGGCCGCTCGAGCGAGCGACCTGTTGAAAAACAAAACATAATTCCAGCATGTTTAACTTACTATTTGGGCCCACGGGCTCTGATTACAAACTGTATTCCGTCCACTAGATAGCATGACCACGTGGCACATTTATCCACTATTCTTAGATTATGTTCTATATCCCCGCGGGATCTCGTGAGAATTGGAAACCATGTTATTATGTGTTTATGTCTCAATAGGTAGAATGCATAATGGTTAAGTGAACTAGAGAATATTGAACTTCTGTTACTTGTAGAGAACAACTGTAAAGAACTTGAAGATTGAAATTTGTGGTTATGTTGGGTATGATTGTCGTGCTGCCCAATGCCAGACGTCATTCCGAAGATAGTAAGGAGTAACTAGTCCCATGTGTATGATTGATTACCGGATGTTGTTCCAAGGTGTGCTAAGGGGTAACCAGTCCCACATACAGACTTGCTTACCGGGTTTAAGCATGAGGTGTGCATAGGGGTATCTAGTCCCATGTACATGCTCCGGGCGTCGTGCCATGTGACCGGGCGTCGTTCCACTTAAACAAGATAATGAAAACAAAAAAGAGCATAATAAACTTAATGCGTTCACTGTTTATCTTTATTCGATATCAATATATATTGTTATCTACTGTAATTTTATTATGAACTGTTGTATGTTTTACACCTTTGGGTTTGATTTTTCAAGTGACCTGTCCTAATGAGTTTCATTATCTATCGATGTAACTTCTCTGCTCTTGACATTTCATGCCAGATGTAGAAGAGCAAATGGAGGAACCGACTGTGTCGAATGAGCCAAAGACTGCTGGAGGGGAGACCTTCACTTGACTGCCTTACCCTTAAATTACGTTAGATTAATTCTATGTTATTAATTACTTTTAAATTCAATTATAAATCCAAAAGAGTATTTTAGTCATTTCAATTTTAGAATCGATTTATTTAAAGATTTATAGTTGTTTTGATTACTTAATGAATAAAAGTTAGTTTTATTTTAATAAATTCATTTGAAAAATAAAATGATTAGTAGTCATTCAATATAGAATGTAATTAGGACCAAGCGATGCATGATTAGTTGTTCTTATTGCTTTGGATCAAATGAGTTAAGTTTGATCTGATTAGATTATTTAATTATTTTTTTATTTCTATGTGAATGTGTAGACGAAGAAGCGGACTCTTCGACAGAGGCGATTTGTCGTCAATATCTTACCATTCTCTCTGAGAGAGGGTTATGAGAGAGAGAGAGAGGGAGAGGGGAGAGAGGGACTACTCATCCGTGAAAGATGAAGTGAAGGGTTTGCGTGTTGGTTTACTCCTTCAAGGGTATTTTAGGTTTATTATATACTTCTTTCCTATTTTTTTTACCATTTACAGATCTTACGGGACACTAACAAAAGGATCAAATTGACACACTAAAAAAGGTAATGGGTGATAATGACATGAAAATTTTTGGACGGGTAAAAATAACTTTGGGTGATAGTTTAGAGAGTGTCCGAGTAATTAAACCTAATTTGATCACGATCTAATGCAACGTTATTAATCCCATTATGTACCGTCTAATACCATAGACAACAAACCGGGGCATGTGCAAGGGTGTATCATTCCGGCAAACTTACCAGCAATTCTAGCCAAGACAATTCCGGCCGGTAGTGGCAATACCGGCAGTATACTGGATCTCAGCCGATACCATCACTGCATCTCATAGAAAGAAAAATACAGTGGTTCCTTCCGCTGTAACAAGAAGTAGACAAGAAGTAGAAACATCTGGCAGTCATGAAACAAAGAAAATGATGTCTTTGGTTTGTCGTTCTAGGTTTCTGGAACGGCGATGGCGGATCAAAGAAGTTGAATCAGAAATAGCAAACGAATAAACCATTGGACTTCAACAAATCCCACCACCACCACAAACACACACACACCCCTGCAATGTTCAAGAGGAAATCCTGTTCATCTGGTGATCTCTGCAGAGTTATCGTGGACAGTGGGAGGTGGGTGAAAAAATAAAGAATGGGCTAGGGCTAAATTCAGATGACTGGATATTTGAGAGAACACGTGGAGGGAGGGGTCTCTTTTTCTACTTTTCCAAAGTCTTGTAGGGAGTTCTTTTGGAGTGGGGTAGGGATTGGCTGTGTCAATCACCAGCAACCAACGTTCAATGAGTGGTTTTTTTAATCTCTTTTCTCTTTTCTATCTCAAATGGGTATGTTGTACACAGTAACTTGCTTTATTGTCAAATATTATTATTTTTTAGATTTATTCTATAAAATATAATTTTAAAAAAAAATGTTATTTGAAAATTTAAAAAATTATATTATTTTTTAGTGATAAATTTAAAATGGTACGCTAGAACCGGTATTGGTACGTATCATACCATTAATAAAATTGATATACTCACGGTACGAAATTGATAATTTTAACATAATAAAATTTAAACACTTGTCACCCCTTAAAATAATTCTAAAAAAAATTACCCTGCAATAATATTTAGAATAGGTAAATACAAATGCAGAGGTACATGGACACAAACTGAGATCTGAAAACCATGTACTTTTACTTCCTCTGTTTTGCTTTCTGGAAGGAAAACAAAAACTGCCGCAAACCAGCGGCCCCCTGCGGATTCCAGTTCCTGGTTTCTCTCAAGTTTAGTTGGGCATTGACTATGTCGACGAAAATCAGATGTTCTCCAGCCCACAGATGATAGGTCGTCTTCCCAATTGGGTTACAATGTTCAGTATTCTTCGAGCGTTGAGTTAAATTTCGCGTTTGGCTTAATCATAGCGATGATGATCCATTATCATGCTATTTCTGTTTTTACATGATATTATTAGCAATCCATTTTTCATCCTACGCTTTGAGAAACTCTGCAAACAGCTATTCGAAACACGTATGCGTTTTTAATTGTCTGCTTCACGTGAGGTTGTTCGAAATAATATAAATTTCACGTGTGTTGAATGATTCTGGACGCGTGCATAACACAATTGTGTATCTAGTCTTGCTCCTAGGGGCGTAACCGATTCGATTTAACTAAAAAACTCAGACTAAAATTGAAAATTTCGATTTGAGTTTTTTGCAAATTGAACTGAACTATTTTAGTTTAGTTCGGTTCAATTTTTCCAATTCCAATTTAGTTTTCGATTTGATTGAGTCCAAGCACAAATTGAAAAACAGCAACAAAAATTAACAGGCCCATATAAAAAGTGCTAAGCTCAAATTGGATGCGGGGCTGAGAGCTTTCTTCCAGCTCTCTTTCTTCCCTGTTTCCAAAGTCAATTCATCTTGTAAAGTATAATCCATAATAAGAACATCTGAAATGGAATATAATTATATAAATCTCTACATGTCTTAAGAAGCCAAATCCAAAAACATGGAGTATACTCAGGGCCGCCCCGAGAATTTCGGGGCCCCAGACAAGATTAAAAAATAAAGTCTTTTGAAGAAAATTAAAAAAAATAAAGTAAAATGTAATTAAAGTTGTAATAAGAATTACAAAACCTAAAATGTGTTTTACATTACTTTACATTAACTGATTAAATTTTAAACTTGCTATTAGAAAAAATTTACATTCATAATTCTATTAATGTAGTAGAGATTCCATGAAAAAAATTCTAAAATCTTGTATGATAGTTATATCATTTATCACATAATTTTGAGAAAAAAAAAAAGAAAGACAGATAAAAATAAAAAGACATACTGAGTTCTAAAATTTTAGTACAAAGTACTTGAGTCAAAATATATCCAAATTAATAATTTTCTTTTTTAAAATTACGATTTGTGAAAGAAATTAAGATAGGAAATAAAATACATAATATATATAGAAACAAAAAGGTAAAGTGAGGGAAATTGAATGGACACTAATTGTTCTGGGCTTTAAGAGTTTTTAATTGACACAAATTCGATCCCTTTTATTTTGTTTTAATTTTTTAAGAGTTTTTCCTTTTAAATCTAAACAATCGGGTACAAAATATTTAATGGCGTATTTTGTTTTTATTGAGCCCTCCTTAATAGAGTAATTTGAATAAATAACTTTTGGGCATTTTTTTAATTAAGAACCAAAACAAAAGGGGTCCTAATTTTTAGATTTTCTTGAGAGCCCAAGGCTGTGAACTGGTGGGTCTTGTCTTTGACCTGGCCCTAAGTATGCGGGGAAAGGACAAAGACCAACTTAGAAATTTGGTTGGTTAATAAATTTTATGAATTGTGACAGGAAGTGTAAATTAGGAAATAGATCTACAACGAAGGCGACCAATTTGTGACACTGTTCCATTATCAACACTTCAGAGGAAAAAATGCAGTAGAAAAGTAACGTGTTTCCAAATCCAAAACCAAAATCCAAAGCTAAAAATTATTCAATTCCTGATATGAAGATCTGGTATCTGCAACTGCAAATGAAATTTTTGGAGAACCAGAGATCTGCAAGTTTTAATTCTTCATTCATTCTTCCTTTTTGTTTCAATTTGATGAGTTTAGCTAAAACACTTGCCCGAGCCGAACAGCGGCGAACGACGATTAGTGCCAAACGACGAACGATGATGGTGATGGTCGTTGGTCGAAGATCGATGTCCGATGGCGGATCGCCTGAGAGAGTTGAGGAGAAGTCGCGGGAGAAGAACTGTGAAGGTGAGGAGGCGAATAATAACCATGTGAGCAATTTGAGAGACTGAGGAGGAGAAGAATGAGGCGAAGAATAACAGACACAAAAAAGATATTTTAATTTTGAGGGTTTAGTTTAGAGACCAATCGATTTGGTTCGGTCCGGCTCGTAGGGGTTAAAAATTGAAAACCGAATCAAAATTTTTTAAAAATCTCAAACCGGATTGAACTTGACTGAGTTAAATAAAACTGGACCAAACCGCTGCTTCGATTTAATTTACTGGTCTGGTCTAATTTTTGTTACAGCCCTGCTTGCTCCTATAGGTTTTGCAAGCAGGATTGGTTGGCTCTCAAGTCCCAACTAACTGGGGACAGTAATTTACTTGGTACCGTCCCATTATCGTCTCGACCCGTCCAAATTCGAGTGATTTTAAAATTTTTCTTTTTAGTTTGGAAAAAAGATTGCAAGTGGGTAAAATTTCGTACCGAAAAAGTTAATTTCTCAATATGTGGTCGAGCACATTGGCTCTCAAATCGCAAGAAACTTAATCTTTGCAAGACAATAAATTATTCAAAAATCCTCTGACTCTAATCGGTGAAAAAATACTCCGATGATTAAGTCAATACTTAACCAATAAAACTTTCAATACCTAATACTTGCAATAATTAATTACAGCGTACCATTATCCCATGGATGTCTGCCTCTTTATGGATGTTCTCCATCAATACGAATCATTCCAAATCTCTTGATTTCTAACTACAAATGGATTAGACTTGCTCATGATTAGCTCCTAACAAGATAAGTCTTACTCGAACTCTCTAAACCCTTAGAGTTTCTCTCAATTGTTATATTCTCGTTATTAGTCAAACTAGCTTAAAACTTCTAATTTTTGTCTGTTTAAAACTGGTCTTGAGCAATTTGGGTTTAGTATTCATCCCCGTCTAGTATTTTTGCTAATTAATTGCCTTTCTCAAGTCAAAAATATTATTCTCTACTCGGCAACATTTTCATGCATAAGGGCACCTTTTTGTTGAACTAAACTCTTACCTATTTATTCAGTAAAAATCCTTATTAGGTCTAATCATATTTTATCTCCTTTAACTGCCCCCAACTTTGATTGCTCTCTATTGAGCAGACGGAGTATGCAAAGTTTATCATTTCTTGATTCAAATCTTTATACATTGGCTAAATATCTCTTGCTCAGGAGAATGTTCTTTATCCATTTATCAGAATTTGTACAATTGCATTTAATGCTGATGGCGTATGGTGATAACGTTTTGGATAACTGATGCAACCCTTTGGCTGTGCTAATTCGTAACGTCTTTTTTTACCACATATATTTACCGTTTCACTTTAACTTTTTCATTTTCACCATCTTCTTTACTTTCTTTTTAAGAAAAAAACACTCTCTCTTAGTTTTCTTGAGCTCTCTTGTGTCTAGCTTCTATAAGCCTATGACCAAATGTTCTGTGCTCCAAAGTCCTTGATTCTTCTATGTAAGTATTTGTAAGTATTTCCCAGTTTCTCTGAATTCTCTCTCTGCCCGGTTGATCCTCGTTTCCTTCTAAGAAATGGGGATCTTTAGGTCTATGTGAAATACTCTAGAAAAATGACAAAATTTCGATGTAAGTACAACATCCGGATGATGTTTAAATCACTCTTGCCCCTGTAGATTGAATTCGTGACAAGGCTACATGTAATATGCTTTATATTCCAATAGTTGCGATAGTAGAAGGTGAGGTTAGATTCCCTTTTCACCCATCCTACGAAGAGTCTTGTCCTACTAAAAGCTTAATCTAATGCTAGTGTATCTATTAATGTTTGTAGGATTATTATGGGTATTGCCAAACTAAACAAAGTCCTAGGCATTGAACTATGCCTTTGGAATATCCAATACAACCAAGATAGGGGCAAGAGAGCCCAGAAATTTATTTCTTTATGATTCAGAGAAACCGAGAGCGAATAATCACTGATCTATCAGATTTAGCTTAGGGAGACAACGACAACGATAACTACCTCAAAGTTGTGGCTAACTTGGAGTTTGACCCGACGGTGAAGGAAAGAACAACATAAATATTCTTTGTAGATATGGACCCATCATTAGTGAGTAACTTTTAATTCCTCCTGCACTTTCCATTGCTTGCTTTCTGTGATCTTTTTTTGTATTTTGAAATTTTTCTTGATCTTCTTGTCTTCACAAGTTTCAACTGCAACCAGAATCGAAACGGGTCCGACATACAACTAGACGAATGAAAGAAGGGACTACAATGACATTGATACAATTACACATATGATACTGTTAGAAATGAATGATTTTGACTTGATACTTGGCATGGACTAGTTATCCAGTAACGGGACTATAATTGGTTGTTTCAGAAAACGGGTAACTTTAAGAAGCAGAATGAGGAAGTCACGTTTTAAGGTGAGGGGATTATAACAACTCCCTGTTTTATATCTAAGACCCGAGCCCATGGACTCTTATAGAAGGGTTGCTAGGGATACTTGTATAGTGTCTCGGCACCTAAAATTAGTAAGTTAACGGTGACTAATATCCTAGTGGTACGTACGATAATTTCTTGAAGTATTTCCCCATGATTTACCAGGAATGCCTACCAAAGGGCGATATAGGAGTCATACACTACAACAAAATTGGTCTATAACAATGAAACATTTTCGTCTCAAAAACAATGTTTTTCGTCGGCAAATCATTAGGCGACGAAAAT
>JABCMJ010005445.1:0-14760 GCA_014822125.1 Arbutus unedo | reverse complement strand
ATGCAAAACATGGTATGAGTCGGCACTCTAACATACAAAACTAAGTGCCGATCAATACATCTTTGTCCCTCCCGGATGAACGGCTAACGGTGAATGGTGAAACTCTCTCAAAATATCCTCCCGACACAAAACAAGTACAAATAACTTTTCTTGAAAATGTAAGTTCCGATCGACATGTATCATCCATCCATCTCTTGCATTGTCACTAAAGAACCTCTTGCGTAACTCATCAGTTTCCTCATCATGTAGTTGGGCGTCAACCACTCGAGTTGATAACGTCGATTGAATCGTCAAATTGCACAAAGTGACCCTATCCTGAACTTCTTCAAAGTTTGTAACGTAAAGCCCTAAATCTTGCATCATTTTCCACTCGTGGATAGCCAAACTCGCTAGGTGTGTCAACTTTCGACTCAAGGCATCCGCTACAATGTTAGCCTTTCCCGAATGATATTGTAAGTCAAAGTTATAATCCTCAACATGCTCCATCCAACAACGTTGTCACAAATTTAACTCTTTCCGGGAGAATAAGTATTTCAAACTCTTGTAGTCGGAGAAGATTTCGAATTTCTCAACATAAAGATAGTGTCGTCAAATTTTCAAGGCAAAAACAAAGACTACAAGTTCCAAGTCATGCGTAGGATAAATTCGTTCGTGAATCTTCAATTATCGCGACCCATATGCTACCATTCTTCCCCTTTGCATTATCATGCACCCAAGTCCCTCTTTTGAAGCATCACAATACATAGAGTAGCCAACTCTCCCCTCATGTACAATCAGGACTGGTGTACTAGTCAATCGTCGCTTCAACTCCTCAAATGCCGCCTCACAAGCATTATCTCACACAAAACGTGTACCCTTATGTGTCAATCCTATTATTGGAGCTACTAATCGAGAAAAGTCAAGTACAAACTGACGATAATACCTGGCTAAAACCAAGAAACTACGAATCTCGAAGACGTTCTTCGATCGTTGCCAACTCATGATGGACTCTATCTTTCTTGGATCAACAGACACACCATTCTTTGAAATCACACGTCCCAAAAACTTCACCTTAGATAACCAAAACTCGCACTTACTAAGTTTGGCATACAAGCGATGCTCCTTCAAAAGCTCAAGAACAACGGCAAGATGAGACTGATATTCCTCTTCCGTAGGTGAGTAAACAAAAATGTAAATGTCATCAACAAATACTACAACAAATCGATCTAGGTACCTATAAAAGATACGGTTCATAAGATCCATAAATATTGCCGGTGCATTCATCAATCCAAATGACATAACCATGAACTCGTAGTGCCTGTAGCATGTGCGAAAGACAGTTTTTGGAATGTCCTCTTTCCGCGCCCTTAATTGGTGATAGCCCAACCTCAAGTCAATCTTCGAAAAATACGTCGCACCTTAAAGTTGGTCAAATAAATCATCAATTCTCGGCGTCGGATACTTGTTCTTCATAGTGAGACGGTTTATCTTCCGATAGTCAATACATAAACGCAATGAACCATCTTTCTTCTGCGTAAACAAGGCTAGTGCTCCTCATGGTGAAGTACTAGGACGAATAAAACCCAAGTCCTATGACTCTTCCAACTGTATTTTTAACTCCTTCAACTCAGCAGGTGCGAAACGATATGGATTCATCGAAATAGGGGCAATACCAGGGAGTAAGGCTATCGTGAAATCAACCTCTCTCTCGGGGGGTAAACTAGGTAAATCTTCCAGGAAAATCACATGCAGACACATCCTCGTCCAACATTAGACTCGCTAATAAGGCATAAATAGAATCTCTCTCTCGATGCCACATAGGTACAGCTCCAACGGCTCCCTACGTTCTCCAAAGAACTCAAAGTAACCCTCGCCAGGTGAACACATGCAGACAAGACGTTTGAAACAATCAATAGTGGCGTGAAATGTGGATAGCCAATCTGTACCAAGGATAAGGTCGAATGCTGACATGTCTAGGACAATAAAGTTGAACGTGAAGTGACAGTCGAGAATAACAAGATCACAATCTCTACAGACACGACTAAGTGGCGATCTACCTCCAAGAGGAGTCTTAACAGATAGTGGCGGGTTAAAGAGGTCAGTTTTTAACTCCAAAGCACACACGAATCATGTTGCAATAAGTAAATGTGATGCTCCAGAATCAAACAGAGACCTAGCAAAAGAGTTGAATGTGGCGATCTACCCCTCACAACGGACGCATCAGGCCCCTGAGAAGTAAATGGTGGAACAACAGATGAGATATTGAAAACTCTTCCCTGAGTGTGTTGGCCCTGTGAATGTCCTCCTCTCTGTCCGGAACCCTGAAGTGATACCGATGAACTCGTTCTCCTATCAAACTGAGAGTCCTAACTCGAAGTGGTCTGACGGTAGTGTGATTGTTGTTGTTTCTGAATACCTTAGAACTGTTGTTGCTGCCCACGGCCCTGTCCATACCCAAACTGTTGTACGGACCCCACCTCACTGCGTACCCCAATCCCTTGAGGACAATTTCTCGCCATATGGCCTGTCTTGCCACAAGGATAACAAGCCTTTTGAGGTATAGTACACTGACTACGAATGTGACCGAATTTATTGCATCGGTGACAAACAACATGCGGCCTAGAAGTGACATCACCCCGAGTGTTAGAAGAAATAGGCGGCCTAAGGTTCAATTGGCCCTAAGGTGCTCAAAACTGCTCCCTTTGCCTCTAACGCCCTTGACTTTCTAAACTACCTGACGAATAGCCCAAACTGACACTGGGTTACCTGGGTTCCCAAGCCCTCACGTTACATTGTGCATCTCGTGGTAGCTCTACGCTTCTCGCGCATTCCACAATCTCAAAAAAATTCATCTTGTGTTGGCTCACTACAAGCCTCTTGGCAGAAGAGTGAAGACCTTTCTCAAACCGACGGCATTTTCGGTCTCCGAAGCCACTAGCTCATGTGCAAAACGGGATAAAGATTAAAATTTGAAGGCGTATTCTGAAACCATCATAGTACCCTGCTCCTACTCCTCAAATTGTTCTCTCAATTGCTCATGATATGACTCTGGAAAGTATTGGTCTTCAAAAAGACCCTCAAACTCGGCCCAAGTAAGATTCTCCACATCCGGCTGATTAGCCTGGGTTACCGGTCTAGCGAACCTTCTTGCATCTTTCCTTGCCTCTAGAATTGATTATCACCACTCGTTGGCTTCGTCGATAAGTTGACAAGCTACAATATGAACTCTAAGGTCATCCTTCACTATCATCAATGCGTTGAACAACTTTTGAATCTCGGCGAGCCAATGGTTGGCTGCGAGAAAGTCACCACCCTCTCTGTTAAACTGTGGTGGATTTAGATGAAGAAACTCCATCATCATGTCAATGACTCGATTACTAGCACTGGCTCTAGCGGCCAGATTCAAAAGGTTTGATTCGACGAGTGCCGCAACAAGCTCTCTTGCAAAGTTACACGGAACGACAAGTGATTTTACATTCTGCTCTATCCCCTCATCAACTTCCTCATGTGGAGCTTCTCCCCGCTGACTGACCACGTCAACTAAGTGTACCTTATGGTAGCTACCTCGGCCTTGGTCTTAGGGCCCACCCAATCTTACCCCACGTCTAGGAGGCATAGCTACAATATAGAGAAAATATAAAACTATCAAGTCCAATGACTATTACTATGAGGTCAAAACCTCCAATATCCCCGACACGGGTCAACAACACTATACAACATGACATTATAATAAATGCAATGTCAATGAATGCACACACAAATCATGCCGAAACTACAAAATTTTGAACCATGAAACTAAGTGTCTCCCCACGGTCTCAAGGTATTCTAACTCAGGCTTTGATACCAAGTTGTCATGCCCTCAAATTTTAAAATAGAACTAATTAAATAAATAAGTAAGTATTAAAGAATTCTCGCCAAGGGCTCAATGAAATCCTCCCAAAACATCCATACATAAGGACATAAGTATTCTAGTTTGATCATAAATATATAGTGGGTCATTGCATTCCAATGACTATTTCCATTGAACAAAAGTTTTCAAAATATTACAATGAGTATGTTACCAAAATAAAATAGAGTTACACCACATCTTCTCAAAAACGGTTAAGTAAAAAATGATAAATAACTCCATGTATGAAACTCTTCAAAAAAAGTCATGCAACAATCCAAACACCCATGCCAAACGATGTTAAACGTCCAGAATTTCATCTGAAAAAGAAATAGAGAAGCTGAGCTAACAAGCTCAATAGAAAAATCTATATCAATCTTATATGGATACGAAATGATATGGTATGACAAGTGAACATAAATGTCTAATAATAGCAAGATCATGAACGAATTTAAATTAAAGGCTAAAGATAAATCATGTCATGTAATAACGTCAATAACATCAACAACTTTGTTATAGAATCATTTGTCACTTCGTAGGTTATTAATCCAATCAATCATGTCCTCGTACATTAATAATCCCGTAGAAGACTAGTTCATCACTCATAGCATTTCCTTCGGAGAGTCTAGTTCAAAGCATTCTTAACATTCCCAAAGGAGTCTAGTACAATCACCTTAGCATTCCTCTCGAGGAGTCTAGTTCATAAATTGGGTTATTCAAGTGCCCCACGCATGTCATGTGTCACATAGTAATCTCATTTCATCAACTTAAACTCTCAAGTAATGCACATGTCTCGTAATCACCATCTTAAATTTATAACACATTGCGTTGTAATCATACGATATGAATCCTAGAAATAAGCCCAAAGAATTTGTGTAAAACATCAACCTAGAGGTCAACAACTCAACTTATTACTAAAAACCTCAAATTCTATAGAATATAGAATTACCGGTAATACAAGCACTACTACCAGTAATACAAACACTACTACTGGTAATAGCAGAGACTGCTCGAAAACGAAGTACAGAACTATCAGTAATACAAACACTACTACAGGTAATAACAGGGACTGCCCGAAAACGAAGTACAGAACTACCGGTAATACAAACACTACTACCGGTAATAGTAGGGACTGCCCGAATATGCGCGATTTCTGCAAATTTTTCTCAAATTTTTATTTTCAAGCTCTAAACCAACAATCAAGCTCATAAAACATAAAAAATAAGTCATACACACATAAGAGAGATAAGAGATCCCTACCTTGAGTGTCAGATTGAAGAATTTGAGCTTCAAAAGTAAGCCCTAACTCCAATGGTCGATGAACTCAAAATAAACTCTCTCCAAGCAAAATGAGCACGATCAACCACTAAATACTCACCGAATACAAGAGAAATATGAATAATCTTGAGGGATTTCGAAATTCTTGCAAGGTTTGTGAAATGGAGTTTGAAATAGCTATCACACACACACACCCATAGAGTCCAAACAGAAAAGAAAAGAGAGAGAGAGTGGGAAAGAAAGGTTTTGCTAAAAAAATCTGATGTAAGACTTTTAAAGTCTCAATTACACTTTCACCCTCTAATTATATCATATGCTACCCATAAGGTCCTTATCTAACATACACCACACACAAATTCCAAATCATTATATGTACATAAAGTGCATAAAATCACTTATTAAATTAAATTCCAAACAATTAATAAATTATTCAAATAAAAATAAAAATAAAAAATATATATGTATTTTGGGTCCTCACAAAAACATCTCTACTCAAACATGACATGTTTATCGCATCTACCATGGCTTGAGGGTTTAATGCTTCAAGGGATTGATATAGTGGTCAAGGTTTGGGACTTAAGGATATGCTTCCTCTTAAGATCTCAGGTTTGGAACCTCCTAAGTGCTATCACCTCTTATAGGACCGGCGATTTGCTCTGATTTTAATTGAATACCCCGTTAGTGGAGGATGGAATTAGTCCACGGGATAAGTCAAGGTGCACGTATGCTGGCCTGGACATTCTGAATCTCCCACTAGTGGATAGTAAAATTAGTCCCTAAGTCAAGGTGCGCATATACCGGCTCAGACACAATGATTCATCAAAAGTCTCGAGGCTTTAGAATCGAATGGGAGATTTCAACATCAAAGCTTTGTGTTACCCAGTATTTGGCAAAGCCTCCAAAGTGGATACTCCTTTTATTTGTCTAGCGGCACAAAGCTCTAAACGGTGGTTTTACAATTCCAGCTTAATTAAGTGTGAAGCTACTAAATTGGAAAAAAATTACTAGCCCCCTTTTGCTACTTATGTTGGTATGTAGGCAAAATACAATACTTTGGGATGCGGTTCTGATTAATTTTAGAACTAATAACAACAGCACCAAGAACCCAAGAAACAACATCCCCAGCCAAAAGCAACAACAGCAGCAGCTACCAAAACAAAAACAACAAAACATCCGTAGCGAACCTTTAACAGACCCTCAAAACACTATATTTGATCATCTCAATCACCATGAAAAGCAACAAATGGAAGCAGAGATAGAAGCGAAATAGACGATGACGGTCGAAGAAAGAGAGGGGAGAGAGAGAGAGAGAGAGATGAGGAACAGAAATAAGGGAGAGGAAAGGTACCTGCTCTTACCATTGCCAGAGTCGCAGATATCGCCGGTGCTGCTTCGATTTGGATTACGATTTTGGTGGAGTTCTGTTCTGATCAGTTAGCCCGTATTTTTATGGCTGGCCCATGGTTAGATGGCTCGTGCCTAAAGGCAAAATGTAACATTAATTAAAATTTACTTGTGCGCCCGCAGGTAAAATGGAGGGTTTAAGCATCCATTCCATTCAAATATCAAGTAATTTTGTATTGAAATGTATGTCACCTGTTTCAGCTAGCATCCAATTTCAGAAATGAAAACAAAACAACAAAAGCAGAATATGTGCCCATTTTAACTATTCTAAACAATTACACTATTTTGTGTCTCATGAATGCACTGCACTGTCAACCACCTATGAGAATACCTGACCAGAGAAACTATTAGGAAATGGGATACCCCTAAATACCCATTCACTTCACTTCACTTCACCACAGAAAACAGTTTTGTTTTACCACATTAAAGACCTTAATTTGCTTTCTAGCTACATGCTTTCCACGTCTCCATCTTCCCATTAGAGTTTCATACCCAACAACACTACATGAAACCAATTAATTCTCCTGCCATATCAGCAGACAATTCACAAAAACAGTAAAATATATCCGAGGAAAAACTGGAGTGTCAAGTGTTGATTTTTTTTCTATCTATTTATGCTTTCTTTAATAATTGAAACTGCTTATTTTGTGAACTTCATTGAAAAGTTTAAATATGATAACAAAATTACGTTGATGAGATATTGACCAAAAATAGATATGCACACTGAATTAAAGTTCATAAATTTGAAGATAAATATAATTCTACCATTTGTTTATATCCGATATACACTCAACGTGTTTTCATAAAAAAAATCCTGATCATCAATAGGAATTCAATATAAACCCGAGCTCTGTAAAAAACTGAAGTGTAGCCTATGCACATGGAGCACCATCACCTGTCTCATTCAAAACTGCTAATTTTAGGGCGTGAAGAACATTCTAATGACAATGACAAATTTTGGGTTGAGTTCACACCATACGACTTGGGTTCAGTGTTTCAGCAGTCAAAATTTGGGTTCAATGAAAGCAGTGGCGACTTGGAAACTCTTAATGGGTTCAAATCTTAATGGGTTCAAATAGTGAAGAAATGAAATTTATTGAAACCGAAAATCAAATAAAGAATCACTCCCAAATGTAATACGGAACATTAAAATCAAATACTAAAGAACAATTCACCGGAAAAAAAAAATTAGTGGCTCGACCAACACCGCAGCAAAGATTAAAATGTTCCCAAAAAAAACACGAAAACAAAAGAAGAGTGGGAGAGTATAAACCAGAAATTACCGGTGAGAGAGAGAGGAAAAAACTTATTACCGGTGAGACAGAAACAAAGAAAAATGGATGGTCCAACAACTGTTCGGCACTTCCAGATAATGGTTTGAGAAATTGGGACGGTGGGTTTGAAAGAGAAAGATCTAGGGTTGCAGAAAAAATAGGATGAAAACCCATAAAAATATCTAGCAGCTCTGAGGGGAAATAAGAATTTGACAGTTTTGAGGGGGAAAAATAGGTTGAGAGAAATAATTCTAGTCAATGGATTAAAATCTAAAATGATCCTAGTCAAATCTCCAAAAAATTAGATGGTGATGAGGTAATTCAAAAAACAGCTGTGTTTTGTTATACAGATAATAGAGAGCTCCGAGCAAGACATTCTTCTAGCAAACTCAAAAGAGTTCCGAGATAGTTGTACAGGAATAGATTCAATTCAAAAACTTGAAACTAAGTCACAATATTATATTAACTAGAGGATTGTCCGTGCCTAAAGGCACGAAACGAACTTAAATGCACAGGTTGAATTAATCCAAAATCGATTCATCAAGAACCAACTATCATACCTAAATTACTCATGCCTTTAAACACTTATCACAATCCTGACTACAAACTAAATTAGTAACTCTTCAGAAACTGTTGTAATTTATTACAATTTATCAAGTCACAACTTTAAAAATCAACCATAAAAAGTAATTGTAGTACATGGTCTTTTCAAATTCACTTAGCGACTACTTACTAATACGCAACAAAGAAACTAAATAATAAACTCTTTTTACTGAATAACCTAAATTTTAACTTTCAATAAATGACAAATAACTCATCAGTAAAGAAAAATTGAGTTAAAATAATAGAACTCAATGGATGCTTGATCAGCCACCACTTGGCCACAAAATTATACCTGCAAAAAAAAAAAAAAAGCAAAATGTTAAATTAGGAAAAAAATTAAAATCATTTTCAAACCAAAAAACCGTTGTTTTGGTCAAATACTTTATTCTAATAAGGTAAAATTTCTATTCAAATTGTATGAGTTTTGAGGGAGCCCAATAAGGGAACACAAACCGAAAAGACATAAGAAGCAACAACAGACCTCAATATAGCACAGATATAGACACGGAAATGAATACAAACACGAGACACAATAATTCTAAAAAAACGAAAACACGAACACTGCGGGAGACACCGTAATTTTTAAAATGATATATAGAAAGATGAATTAAAAACTCACAATAAGATAAGTAAAGAAAGAAGTTATAGCGAGAAGAGGGAGAATCTTAATGAGACATTGAAAAGGAAAAAAAAGGGGAAGAGAGAAAGACTACACAAACTTCTGAGTTATCACAAACAATGAGCCAACCATAACATCTTATCCAAATTAATTATAACATCAAAAAGATAAAAAGTAGTAGCACCACCCAGATTAGTTAACACAAAAAATGAGCAAATGAAATTGACCAAAATGGAAATCTAACAAAGAAAAATCTAAGAAGCAATGACATAATAATAGTAAGAACATAAACTTAAATTGGAACACTTTTCTGATACCTGTGTTTGCCTACCCCAAGTTTGGCTTTTGGTCCTATATTTGCTTGGGTAGTTTGAAGCCTGCAACTTTCTGGTAGAGAAAAAAATAGAACGTTGCTTTATTAAATAACCAAAACGCGCAATTCTATTCTTATTAAAATAGCATAAGAATCAAATAAGAATGAAATAAATTCTACATTACTATAGTATTGGAGGAATATTCATTGCCTCTCTTTCTTTTCCCCTCAAACGGAGGAAATTAAAGAATCATAAACTATGGCTTCTAAGCTAAACCCAAAAAATAGGAGGAATATTAAGCACCTCCATGCAAACGATTCTTCCATCCCGTGGTCCCCAACATGTTTTTTGTCCCCATTTTTTTAGATTTACTGGGTTCCATGTATAGATGTGTCTGCGTCTGTGTCCGTGCTTCATAGTGAATAAAAATCTGAACAATAACCTTTAGTCCTTTGAGACTTGCTTCGCTAAAGAAAATCTGAAGATCTATGTAATTAAAAACTACCTTACATTAAATAAGCTTAGAAATCCAAACTGATTTAGACTTGACCAATATCTCGACACTCATTTATAAACCTTGGAGTATTTGCTTTGCTATTCTCCAAACAAAGGCCTACATAATATGAACTCCTTCACCAAATAAAAAAATACAATGCCTCCTAGAATTAAATCACTGACTTAAACCCTATTCTGCTGCAGATTCGAAATAAGCTAAAAACTAAAAACGGTTCTCCAATCCAACCCTTTACAACAAACTATAGCTGATTTAAGCATGTAAGGTGAACTAATTCCAGATGAAATAATTTTGGCACTTGTTTATGGGTGTAACCAAGTCTCAAAGGTATAAGAGAGAGAGGGAGAGTCACACTCAGACGTGCAAGAAGTAACCAAGTCTCAAAGCAATTCTTATGGGTGCAAGTGTATAACAATAAGAAAAAATGAAGAGCAATGCCCAATCAGATTAACTGCCAAATAAACCCAATACAACCCAAAAACTGAACCACCAGAATATAAAAAAATGAAATAGTTGAACTAATTAAACCAAAACTTACTTTAGGGTACTTTCTTTTGATGAAACCTCATCCATGTCAACCTACAAAACAAAATACAGTAAACAGGGAGAAAATGAAGAATACGTTAGGAACAAATCTAAACCAATATACTTAACTCGAAATGGAAAGTTGTGCATACAGAAGAATCAAATATAAGAAACTGATTTAGAAACAATCCATAGCTACGGTTAGAGTTTGCACCGACCCAATCTCTTATGAACCCACTCACCGCCATTGGCAATGGTCACATCAGAGAGAAGAGTGTCAATAGATGGAGGAGCTAGGGTTAGAGTTTGATGGATTGTAGCGGCAAGGAAGTTGTATGAGGAGGGAGAAGGGGAACTGAAGGTGTATTTGGAGAGAGGGAGAGAGAGAGAGATAGAAAGAGCGAGCAGTGTTAATTGATTAGGAGAGAAATTTAGGAGTTTTTCGGTATTATTTTTGCCGCCCAGATCTGATCCAGCGGCTGCTTAGACAGTACCCAAGAACAAAGTAAGCCCAAAGGCTCCATGACATCATATCTTAAAAGACATTAAGTAGTAAAACTCACCATCTTTTAGTAACTCAGTTCAGTCTTATTGGAACAAATAGTCACATATATAAGCAAAAAATGACATAATGATATAATTCGATCAAACAATAAAACAAAGGAACATGTCAAAGCCCTTACGCATGCCACAGTTGCAACTAATGTCAATGTTTTTTGTTTTGCTAAGCAAAGAAAGGATTATATTAATCTTTGAAATTTGAGAAAATACAAAGATCAAAAGGAAAGCAAGCATGATGGATAAGGCATACCTTACCAACATCTAAAACCAAAACTAATGTCAATGTTCATAGTCCTTTTTAGGAGCAATCTCTCACATCCTCATAACATTTCTCATTGAAACAATATACTTCTACAATAAAACATATCTGATGCAATACGAAGACACATTCCGCAAAGGCAATGGGGCAGAGAAAGGGGTTTGAAATTTTCGCATCTATCACTTGCCGTAATCCTACACTTGTGGAAGGAAGTACTTGATAACCACCATAGTTAATGCAATGCAAAGACACCGTTAGCGAGTAACTATACCCCAACTCTAGGGCCAAGGGGAAATTAAAGAAGACCAAATTTAAGAAAATATTAAGGGAGAAAAAAACCATTGATGCTCTTATCTAAGAAAATGTATCTCATAAGACACATCCAAAATACATGTATTTGTGATGCCTCCATTAGACATTAGTGCCGCTAAGATTCCATTCCTCGTGTCGCAAGTAGGGGTACATGAATCTGAAGTACCGCAAACATTCCATTTTTCTTGACACATTGCAGCAAAAGTTTTTTTTTTAAAATATTGCATTGACAATTAAATTTCCACAACTGAGTGTATGTCCACAACTGAGTGTAATTAAATAATTTCCAATCGATAAGCGCGGTGTCGATTGTTGTTGATGATGATAGCATCAAAGGGTGATCAAAATCAGGCCCTTAAAACATTGAACAGCGAACGTTGTTCATGTATACAGGTAAGAGAAAGAAAATGTATTTTTTTGAGGTTTACGCTTCAACAGCTTCACACAACCAAATTTTAGATTAACCAAATCACTTTAGCCTCTAAAGTAAGAAGAAATGCAAGAAGCGAACCAAAACTTTGGCTAAACATCAACGCATAATCACAGTGGAACCAATTCTCATTTTTAGAGCGATTTCTCTTGCACCAAATATTACTTTCATAATGAAATCAGCATTCAAAGCTAAATGCAAGCCCTACTCACCAAAATTCGGTGCCATTTTCTATTCCATTTTTACTCACATAGATATATGTGCAGAAAATAATATACTACTGATTTTTTTTGGGGTTCAGTTACTTCGTTATGAGACGTGTGTATGATGAACGGGACCTTATTTGAAGTGTCCATGCTTCTTAGTCTTCTTCTACCACATTCTATCTTCATGCCTCAACAATGTAAACCTTCAAATTTTAACAATGTAAATAAATAACACTGAACTATAACATTAGGTCGAGAAAAAAGTCACCTGCGGATGGGCTCCTGAAAACAAACATCTATGACCAAAGTCAATCTTCCTTCTGCTGTACGCTTTCTGGAAGCCCCGGGACTTGAGGAATCAATCTGAATCTATTCATATAGCAGACTGCAATTCTAGAGGAAAGAACCTTTTTTAAATAAATTACTAAAACACAATTGAAAGAATTGAACAAAATAGCACAGAATTGAAAGAAATTAAACTTACTTTTGTTTTTCTTTCAAAATAAAAATAGCACTGAATTGTTCAAGAAAATTGGGGAAACTAACAAAACTAAATCGGACCACATTAGACACCAAAAATCGAAATCGCAAAACACAATGTTCAAACTGCTGACCTCCCAGAAACCACACCAGAAATCTCACGCCGGGGGGGCGGTGTTGGGTGTACTTGAATTCTGGTTTTGAGTTCAGCGAATCCATCAATCCGGAAAACCCAAAATCAAAGCAAAATAAAAAATAAAAGGAGAATGAAAGTCGAATCAATTTGGTTTCAGCGAATTCATACACGGTTACCTCTTTGCAACACAAAGTAGAGAGAGAGAAGGGGGAATGGGGGAGGTGCTGTACCTCAAAACCACAGCACATATGCTGTGCCATGCAACGGCACAGTTTTGTGCCTCCAACCAAACCTTTTTTTTTTTTTTTTTGTGTGTGTTTTGTGTACGTAATTATTAACAAAATTTTAAAATTCACAGTTAATTTCAAAATATTCATACGTGAATTTTTCAAAAAATTTTAAAAATAAAATTCAAAAAAATTTAAATGAGCGGTGTTAGTTATTTTTTTTAATGTAGCGATAACAAAAGTAAAAAAAATTATAAAAATATGTCTATTTTGCTATTGTGCC
Source organism: Arbutus unedo (assembly GCA_014822125.1). Lineage (NCBI taxonomy): Eukaryota > Viridiplantae > Streptophyta > Magnoliopsida > Ericales > Ericaceae > Arbutus > Arbutus unedo. The sequence continues at coordinate 1,470 of JABCMJ010005445.1, read as the reverse complement.
ATAAAAAAAATTAACACCGCTTATTTGAATCATTTTTTATTGTGTTTTTTGAACTTTATTTTTTTAATTTTTTGAAAAAATCGATTGAATATTTTAAAATTAACAATAAACTCAAAATTTTAAAATTAAAATTTTGTTAACAAATTACATGCACAAAACATAAAAAAAGAGTTTAGTTATAGGCATAAAACTGTGCCGTTTGATGACGGAACACATTTATTGTACTTTTAAACGCAACACCTCCCCATTCCTGAGTGGAAGGGCGTAGTGGCCGAAAAGACTGAGCTCTGCCTCTGAGTGGCTGAAAAATTGAGCTCTGCCCTTTGAGTAGACAGTTTTAAGGGGGAATTTGAATTGGACAAAATTATCTTATCTGTTAGATAAACAAAAAGTCTGAAAACACAAATACATTCAGAATCTGCTCCGGATGTATTTGTGTTTTTAGCATTATTCTCACATAAAAATCTAGAATCAATTTTACTCATTGAATGTTGGAAAAAGTTAATATGTAAGGAGATAGTTTGAAAAACATGTCTTGCATTGTTATTATAAATTGATAACACGGGACTATCTAAAAGTATCCACATTAATTTTTCTATTTTTTGGACCAAATTAAGAAGAAATTTTCATTCTTCTACTTTAGAGAGTCATATTTTTTAATGTTTTCTGTATCAAACTCTCTAAATAGAATAAATAGTAATTAATTTTAATTTTATACTTATTAAATAAGGAGACATAAAAAAAACTAATGTGAAATATATCTAGAAAAATTACTCTTAAAAATAAAAAAGAGAAAGCTCAAGAAAAATTGACGTGAATGCTCTTATATAACATCTCTCTCCATGTGCACCCACACTAACATATACGGTAGTCTGCTCTCTTTTTAGGTCTGTTACGCATAACCTTTTTGTGAGGTCTGCAATGTTAAGGTTTGGATTGTTGTTTTTATTTGTCAACACGTGATGGAATTGGGGTGTTCAAATACTAATTAAAAAATTTAGATCCCAATCCAAAATTCCAAATGATTCAATTATTAGGTTGAGTTTTGTTTGACAACATCTATATAACAATACAAGGGGATATTTTCAAAATACCCCCTCACAAACTAATTTTTTCATGATTTTAAGAGTTATGATTAAATCTAATTTTTAGTTCAATGGTTAGGATTGGTTCTAGTCCAATGAGTTAAATTAGTGTGGTTAGGTTGACATATTAAACTGTGGTTAGGTTAGTATTTTAAATCTATATAACAATACAAGGGGGTATTTTCAAAATACCCCCTCACAAACTAACTTTTTCATGATTTTAAGGGCTAGGATTAAATCTAATTTTTAGTTCAATGGTTAGGATTGGTTCTTCCATTTTAGATTTCCCTCTCAAAAATGTCAAGTCCAATGAGTTAAATTAGTGTGGTTAGGTTGGCATATTAAACTGTGGTTAGGTTAGTATTTTAAAATCTGTAGTTAGGTC
>JABCMJ010005443.1:0-24754 GCA_014822125.1 Arbutus unedo | reverse complement strand
TCGCATTCGTTCATATCAACTGCATGTGTTAGTACTTTAGAGCTTGTACCTGAACAACTAGGAACTCCTATGTGCGTTGCCTCTCACCTTTAGGAGGACTAGTTTCTGTGGGCTTAGTTTGTAAGAACTGTGAGATAGAAGTCTCGGAATTGCGCCTGACATGTGACCTTCGAGTCATAGCCATGGCCGACTTTGATGTCATCCTGGACTGATGGTAGTGTGACTGTTGTTCACCTAATGAGGGTTGCATTGGGTTCTTTGGGGAACGTAGGGAGCCGTTGGGGCCATACCTGTGTGGGTCTCAAGAGAGGGATTCTATTTATGCCTTATTAGCAAGTCTAACGTTGGTTGAAGATATGACCAAACGCGGAAAGTTGTCTTTGATCGTTTGTGATTTTTTGGATGTGTTCCCGGAAGATTTAGTTGATTTACCTCCCGAGAGAGAGGTCAAGTTCACGATAGACCTACTTCCCGGTACCGCCACTATTTCGATGCCTCCATATCGTTTCGCACCTACCGAGTTAAAGGAGTTGAAAATACAATTGCAAGAGTTACAGGACTTGGTTTTTATTCGTCCTAGTACTTCACTGTGGGGAGCACCGGCCTTGTTTGTGCAAAGGAAAGATGGTTCTTTGTGTTTATGTATCGACTATCGAAAGCTAAACCGTGTCACTATGAAGAACAAGTATCCGATGCCAAGGATTGATGATTTATTTAACCAACTTCGAGGTGCGACGTGTTTCTCGAAGATTGACTTGAGGTCAGGCTATAACCAGCTAAGGGTGCAGAAAGAGGACATTTCGAAAATTGTCTTTCGCACATTCTATGGGCACTACGAGTTCGTGATTATGCCGTTTCGGTTGACGAATGCACCGGCAACATTTATGGATCTCATGAACTGTATCTTTCGTAGGTATTTAGACCGATTCGTTGTAGTATTCATTGATGATATTTTGCTCTATTCACTTACGGAAGAGGAGCATTAGTCTCATCTTGCCGTTGTTCTTGAGCTTTTGAGGCAGCATCGCTTGTATGCCAAGCTTAGTAAGTGCGAGTTTTTGTTATCGGAGGTGAATTTTTTGGGACATGTGATTTCGAAGAATGGTGTGTCCGTTGATCCAGGAAAGATAGAGTCCGTCATGAGTTGACAACGATCGAAGAACATCTTCGAGATCCGTAGTTTCTTGGGTTTGGCCGGGTATTACCATCGATTTCTGCTTGACTTTTCTTGACTAGCAGCTCCAATGACACAATTGACGCATAACAGGACACGTTTTGTGTGGGTGACACTTGTGAGGCAGCATTTGAGGAGTTGAAGCGACAATTAACTAGTGCACCAGTCCTGATCGTACTTGAGTGGGGAGTTGGCTATTTCGTGTATTGTGATGCTTCAAAAGAGGGACTTGGGTGCGTGCTGATGCAAAAGGAAAGAGTGGTAGCATATGGGTCGCGACAACTGAAGATTCACGAATGGATTTACCCTACACATGACTTGAAACTTGTAGCCGTCGTTTTTGCCCTGAAAAATTGACAGTACTATCTTTATGGTGAGAAATTTGAAGTCTTCTCCGACTACAAGAGTTTAAAGTACTTGTTCTCCCAGAAAGAGTTGAATTTGCGACAGCGCCGTTGGATGGAGCATATTGAGGATTATGACTTTAACTTACAATATCACCCAGGAAAGGCTAATGTTGTAGCGGATGCCTTGAGTCGAAAGTTGACACACCTAGCGAGTTTGGCGATCCGTGAGTGAAAGATGATGCAAGATTTGGGGCTTTACACGACACACTTTGAAGAAGTTCAAGAAGGTGTCACTTTGTGCAATTTGACGATTCAATCGACGTTATCAACTCGAGTGGTTAACGCCCAACTACATGATGAGGAAATGGACGAGTTACGCAAGAGGTTCTTTAGTGGCAATGCAAGAGATGAATGGATGATACATGCCGATCGGAGTCTATGTTTTCAAGGGAAGTTGTTTGTACCTGTTTTGTGTCGGAAGGATATTTTAAGAGAGTTTCATCATTCACCGTTACCCATTCATCTAGGAGGGACATTTATGTATCATGACTTACGTCGATAATTTTGGTGGCCCGGGATAAAGCGCGATGTAGTTAATTTCGTAGCACGATGTCTTACATGTCAACAAGTGACAGCAGAACATCAATGACCTGTTGGAGAGTTGCAACCACTACCTGTGGCTGAGTGGAAGTGAGAGAATGTCACTATGAATTTTGTTTCAGGTCTACCCAGATCACCTAAGGGACATGATGCTATTTGGGTGGTTATTGATCGCTTGACAAAGACTGCTCATTTCTTACCAATTCAAGTGACCGATTCTGTTGAAAAACTCAATTATTTGTATATTAGGGAGATTATTCGCTTGCATGGGATTCCCGTATTAATTGTGTCCGATAGGGATCCGCAGTTTACAGCACGTTTTTGGCAGAGCTTGCAAGCAGCGCTTGGTACCCATCTTTTGTTCAGCACCGCTTATCACCCTCAGACATATGGGCAATCTGAACGAATGATTCAAATATTGGAGGATATGCTTTGGGCTTGCGTGATGGATTTTCAAGGTAATTGGGAGGACCACTTACCTCTTGTGAAATTTGCATATAATAATAGTTATCAGTCGAGTATTGAGATGGCACCTTATGAGGCTTTGTATGGGAGACCTTGTCGGTCACTCGTGTGTTGGACCAAACTGGGAGAGACGACTTTTGTCGGACCAAATTTGATTGGAGAGACTACCGAAAGCATGAGAGTGATTCGCTAACGATTTTTGACCACCCAAAAGGCGACAACTGTGCAAGTTAAGAAAATCCGTCAAAGATTACTTACCGCCCAGAGTTGACAGAAGAGTTATGTTGATCATCGTCGCCACCTACTTTCATTCGAGGTGGGAAATCATATATTTTTGAAAGTGTCACCGAGACAGGGTTTATCACGATTTGGGCAAAAGGGAAAACTTTTCCGCGATACATTGGGCCATTTGATATCATCGAGAGGATAAGGGAGGTCACTTACCGTTTAGCATTGCCACCAAAGTTGTTGGGTGTGCACGATGTGTTTCATGTGTCGATGTTAAGAAAATACGAATCGGATTATTCGCATATTTTGGAATGATCCGAACTTGAGCTAGAAGCCGACGCATCCTATGGAGAGGAGCCAGTACGTATCTTAGATTCTCGGGAGCAAGTATTGAGGGGTAAGACTATACCATTGGTTCGGGTATTGTGGAGCAACTAAGGCAAAGAAGACTCGACTTGGGAACGTGAGGACGAAGTTAGAGAGAAATATCCCCATTTATTTGCTGTTTGATTATGTATTTCGTTTGGACTTGATAGTCATATGCGGACACGATGTTTGAAACAGTCAATAGTGACGTGAAAAGTGGATAGCCAATCCATACCAAGGATAAGGTTGAATCCCGACATGTCTAGGACAATAAAGTTGAACGTGAAGTGACGGTTGCGGATAACAAGATCACAATCTCTACAAACACGACTAAGTGGTGATCTACCTCCAAGAGAAGTCTCAATAAATAGTGGCGAGTCAAGGAGGTCAGTTTCTAAATCCAAAGCATACACAAATAATGCAGCAATAAATGAATGTGATTCTCCAGAATCAAATAGAGTCCTAGCAAAAGAGTTGAATAACAGGAATGTACCCCTCACAACGGACGCATCGAGCCCCTAAGAAGTAGATGGTGGAACAACATATGAGATATTGAAAACTCTCCCCTGAGTGTGTTGGCCCTGGGAATGCCCTCCCCTCTGTCTAGAACCCTAAAGTGATACTGATGAACTCGCCCCTGTATCAAACTGAGAGCCCTGACCCAAAGTGGTCTGATGATAGTGTGAGTGTTGTTGTTTCTGAGTACCTCGAAACTGCTGTTGTTGCTCATGGCCCTGTCCATACCCAGATTGCTGTACGGATCCCGCCACACTGAGTACCCCAGTCCCTTGAGGACAATTCCTCACCATATGGTCTGTCTTGCCACAAGTATTACAAGTCTTTTGAGGCACTGTACACTGACTGCGAATGTGGTCGGTTTGATTGCAACGGTGACAAACAACAGGTGGCCTAGAGGTGACATCACCCCGAATGTTAGAAGAAGCAGGCGGCTTAAGGTTCGATTGGCCCTGAGGTTCTCGAAACTGCTCCCTTTGCCTCTTGCGTCCTTGACTTCCCAAACTACTCGACGATGAGCCCAAACTAACACTGGGTTGCCTTAGTTCCCAAGCCCTCACATTACGTTGCGCATCTCGCAGTAGCTCTACACTTCTCACGCACTCCACAATCTCAGAAAATCTCGTCTTATGTCAGCTCACGACAAGCCTCTTGACAGAAGAGTGAAGATACTTCTCAAATCGATGGTATTTTTGGTCTTCTGAAGTCACTAACTCTGGTGCAAAACGGGATAGAGATTGAAATTTAGAAGCGTATTCCAAAATCGTCATGGTACCCTGCTCCAACTTCTCAAATTGTTCTCTCAATTGCTTACGATACGACTCTGGAAAGTATTGGTCCTCAAAATGACCCTCGAACTCAACCCAAGTGAGATTCTCTACATCCGGCTAATTTGCTTGGATTGCTAGTCTAGTGGCCCTTCTTGCATTCTTTCTTGCCTCTAGAATTGATTCCCACCACTCGTTGGCTTCGCCGGTAAGCTAACAAGCTACAATACGGATTCTAAGGTCATCCTCCTCTATCATCAATGCGTTGAACAACTTTCGAATCTCAACGAGCCAATGGTGGGCTGCGAGAAAGTCACCACCCTCTCCGTCGAACTATGTTGGGTTTAGCCGACGAAACTCCCTCATCGCGTCAATGGCTCGATTACTAGCACTAGCTCTAGCGGCTGGATTTAAAAGGTTAGATTCAGCGAGCACCGCAACAAACTCTCTTGCAAAGTTATCCAGAATTACAGGTGGTTCTACGTTCTGCTCTACCCCCTCGTCAACTTCCTCATGTGGAGCTTCTCTCTACTGACTGACCACGTCATCTAAGTGTACCTCACGGTAGCGACCTCGGCCTCGGCCTCGGCCTCGGGACCCACCCAATCTTACCCCACGTCTAGGAGGCATGGAGCTACAATATAGAAAAAAAATAAAACTATCAAGTCCAATGACTATTACCATGAGGTCAAAGCCCCCAATATCCCCGACATGGGTCAACAACACTACACCACACAACATAATAGTAAATGTAAGGTCTATGAATGCCATGCATACAAGCACCCACAAGTCATGCCAAAAATACGAATTTTTGAACCCATGAAACTAAGTGTCCCTACGGTCTCAAGGTATTCAAACCTCGCTCTGATACCAAGTTGTCACGCCCTCAAATTTTAAAACAGAACTCATTAATTAAATAAATAAGTATTTGAGAATCATTGCCAAAAACTCACTAAAATCCTTCCAAAATATCCATGCGTAGAGGATGAGTGCTCTAGTTCGATCATGAGTTCATAGTGGATCCCCAAAATAAGATAGAGTTACAATACATCTTCTCAAAAAAGTAAAGTAAAAGATGCTAAATAACTCCACATGTGAGATTCTTCAAAAAGTCATGCAACAATCCAAGTACCCATATCAAACGATGCTAAACCTTTGGAGTTACACCTGAAAAGAAAATAGAGAGGCTGAGCTAACAAGCCCAATAGAGAAATCTATATCAATCTTATGTGAATATGAAATATATGGGATGACAAGTGAACATAATATCTAGTAATAGCGAGATGATCGAAGAATTCAAGTTGAAGGATAAAATGAACCATGTCATATAATGACGTCAAAAACATCACCAAGTTTGTAAAAAAATGATTCGTCAGACATCATAGGATATTTATCCAATCAATCATGCTCTCGTTGTATTTTTATTTTCATACCTAATAATCCCGTAGGAGACTAGTTCATCACTTCTAGCATTCCCTTCAGGGAGTCTAGTTCAAGGCATTTCTAGCATTCCCGAAGGAGTTTAATACAATCATTCTAGCATTCCCGAAGGAGTCTAGTACAATCACCATATCGTTCAATTGTCCCACGCATGTCGCGTGTCACATAACACTCGCGCATGTCACGCATCACGTAACAAGTTCGTTCATCAACTTAAACTCTCAAATTAGTGCACACGTCTCGGAATCATCATCTTAATTCATAACATATTGCGTTGTTATCATGCGGGTGATACCACTACCGGTAGTACGAACGCTACTACCAGTACCAAAAGGCACTGCCTAGAAATTGGCGAAAATAAAAATACAGTACTACCGGTAGTAGTAGAGACTGCGCGAAAATATGCAAATTTTTGGTAGATTTTTCAACTTTCATTTTCAAGCTCTAAACTGACAACCAAGCTCATCGAACACCAAAAATAAGTCATACACACATAAAAGAGGTAAGAAATCTCTACCTAGAGTGTTCGATCGAAGGATTTGAGTTTCAAAAGTAAGCCCTAACCCCCAAAACGCGAATTTCTTTGAATACTCCTCATCCGAGCGAATAAACACGATCAAGCTTGAGATACCTTCTGTATATGACTGATTCTTGAAGGTTCCAAAAGAAATTTGATGTCAGAACAAGGATTTGAGGAGAGGTTTTGAGAGAGAGAGAGAGAGAGAGAGAGAGAGAGACGGGAGAAGAGAGAAAAAGGAATGGGGAAAAATGAACTTTTTCCCCCAAAAATCTAATATATAGCCTTAAAAACCTCAATTACACTTACACTACTCAAGTGTAACACATGTTACCCATAACCCCCTTGTCTAACATACACCACACATAAACCCCAAATCATTATATGTGTATAAATTGCAATAAACCATTTGTTAAATCTAATTTTCGGACAATTTATAAAACAAAAAAAAATTCTAGGTTCTCACATTTCTTTTCTTATAGACTACAAAAGATACAAGACAATCCACAGAACAACAAAAAACTAGAAATTTGATTCCACACCAGCACCTATTTCCACACAAGCTCATATATATGTAGGGTAGGCAAAAAATAGATGACTATAGGATTCATTACCATCCATCCCAAACACGCGTAAGATGTCCCGAGTCACTCCTCATTTACCCAACTCGTCTATACTCTTTGTAGATATCTAAACAACACTATGAGAATGGTTACGTTGAGGGAGAAACCATCCTCTCCCCAAACGTATCAAGCATGGGGGAAAGCCACAACCAATTTTTCCACCAAACACAACATTAGAATGGGCTAAAAGCATCAGAGAATTAAACTTGTACTATAGATTATTTTTCTAAACAAATAATTCTAAAATAGTTTTAGAAACTAATTTTTGTAATTAAACACTGAGGCCACATCACACAACATGTATTTCCACAACATGAATAACACTATGGCGGTCTATTTCATCACACCACGAGATACCATGTGATATATACATCATAATCCCCGCGCCCCTTCCCCCTTGCACATACATCAGTGTCGGTTATGACTTCTATAGACGCGCATTAGTGGTGAAAAGAGTTGCGTCGGATCAATGGGTGTCCTCATAATCCTTTGGATCAATGAGAGAGAGAGAGACATACTTGATCGATCAAAGAAAATTTCAAAGCAATAGCAGATCAAGCACAGCAGCTGACTAGGAGAGTGAGAGAGACCGGGCTCAATTTTGGGGGTGGGGCAAATATTAGGGTTCGGGGAAATAAGGGAGAGACCAAACGGGTTTCGCAAAAAGAAAAATCTATTCTGGGGTTTTTTTTAAAACGCGGGGAAACAAATGTGGGAAAAGGTCTAATTTGTTGTAGTGAGTCTAGGGTCAAAACTGAGTATCAAGTGATGGCCCAAGGCATTTGTGCGACAATATATATGGTTAAAACATCTTCTCCAAGATCTTTGCATAGATGTCTCTCTTCCTATGACGCTTCACTACGATAACAAATCTGCTATTAGCATTTTGGCTAATTCAGTAAAACATGATCATACCCGACACATTGAGATTGAACGACATTTCTTGAGTGAGAAGCTTTTCTTGAGACATATTCAGGTTGTATTTGTTTCGTCTTCACAGTAGCTTACAGATTTCCTCACGAAGGTTGTTAGTAATAAATTAGTTGTACTGTTGTCTTTGTACCTGTTAGGATTTTATGGTCATTATTTTAATTTCACTTTTTTAGAATTTTCTCTATTATTCTATAAAGAAGAGTGATGAGAGCTCCTCCCAGTTACAACATTCTCTTCATTGAGTTCAAGAAAATCATGCATGATGATCATTATTGGTGAAAGAGAAATGAAATCTCGAAAGTAGGTCCATTCTTCCTAATTTGATGTCCTACTTGTCAAAAACAAAATTTGTTGGGCTGTTATTAGCGTGATGACGCTTAACATCAGGTGAAGAACTACCCCTAAAACAAATTTTAAAAATTAGGACCTAGGTATAAATTTAGAAAATGATAGAAAAAAAAATTATTCCAACCCCCCAGATTATATTTGGCCTCTTTTCTTTTCCAAAAACAAAATATCGGCCGCTCGAAACATGGAATGTTGGTTCCGCCCGTGTTTAAAATATTTGTGAAATTATTAGTAAGCTAAAAAAAGAGAAGTGCGTGGAAATATAAATTATGTTTTGACAAAATCCAATGAAAGAGAAAGAGAGGGCAAAGTCTAAGGTGCTCCAAATTTGTCGACGAAACGTTGGCAAGATTTGCAGTGGCATTCTCCAAATTAGTAGAAAGCCGTATTAATCTTAACAGAACACCCTTATTTGGGCATGTTTGATGATATAAAAGTTGAATCCTAAGACCCAAACAAAAAATGCAGAGAAATCTGTATACTCCGTTTGTTGGAGAAAATAATTGGAAGGAGATCACAATCGGAATCAGAGTCCATAGTTTCAATGGCTCCTCGACTCGCCTTCTTTCTCATTGGCATCACGTTAATTCTTATCCACACAGATGCAGCTAACTCAGAGGGTATCTCGTCATCTCTATATCTCTCAATATATAAATTAGAAACCATGCATAAGTTAGAACAAGATTAATTTATTCTTTGTATGTTTTACTCCAAGATTAATAAATCCTCCCCTTTTCAGTAAAATTCATGTTTTTTGTCACAGAGGTGAATGCAAAGCCTAAGTTCAGCTACTCCGGCGATAGCGGCCCTGAATCATGGGGAAGCATAAGCCTCGACTACGCTACATGCAAGACTGGCAAATCACAATCTCCGATAGACATTGTGACGGACAAAGCTGTTCTTGATAAGAAGCTGAAGCCCCTCAAAAGAGAGTATGTTTCTACAAATGCTACTTTGATCAACAAAGGCTACAGTATTGAGGTATCTTCTTTGCCTAGCTAACATCCACTAATTGCTTTCAAAATTCCAGAGATTATTTTTTCTCATTTTATTAATCTTTCAAAAAAGAGAACACAAATTAAACAAAGATTCACGTCCATCCCAACTACGTTGGCACCCGCAATTCTTACAATAACGCTCCAAATTGCAATATTGACTTGTTTATCATTGTATCATATGTATTCTCTTCAAAAGCATCTCGTAAATCAGTGCTCAAGTCCAAAGTCACTATTTGGTTGAGCAAAAAATGTTTTTCTCATTTCTAAAACTAAATTTAGCAAAAACAAATTACATAATCATTTATTGGCACATCAGGACTTGTTTATTATTGTATTTTACATTCAAATACATTATAAAATGATTCAAATATTCTTGATGAATTAAAGTAAAAAATAGCTTTCAGTAACTTTGCCAAATAATAACTTTGATTTTTAAAAAAAAACTTGAACCATTTAAGTTGTTCTAATTCGGGGCTTTTGCTTTCACAAGGTTTTAGTTAAATGAAGGATTCTTATTTTGTAGATGAAATTTGGAAATGCTGGAGCGCTGATTCTGGATGGTAAAAACTACACCTTGAGCCAAATGCACTGGCATGCTCCCTCTGAACACAAGATTGACGGTGTCTTGTATATCTCTCGCTCTCTCACACACACACACACACAGACAATACCCAAAAAACATGATTGTTTTGTTTTGTATTTTTGGTTCTTGGGATAAAACAGTTTTTTAGGCCGCCCATGTTAAGAGCAATGTACGTACTCTATGTCCAGGTACGACGCAGAGCTTCATCTGGTCCATGCGGCTAGTGATGGTAGCCTCGCAGTCATAGCGATACTGTACAAAACTGGTGATGCTGATCCGATTCTATCCAAGGTAAATTTATATGTACATAAGCATATATACACAAGCCATTGAGTCGATTGTATAATGGTATCTTCTTCTACTTATGCATGATTTTGTGATAATTGCAGGTGCACAGAACATTAGCTGAGCTAGCGAATGAGAAGTGTGGAAGTGATGAACAATCTCAAATCGCAGTGGCGAACTTCGATGCCTGGAAGTTGAGGCGAAACACGCGCAAGTATTACCGTTATGTTGGTTCTCTCACCACACCTCCCTGCACAGAGAATGTTATCTTTCATGTGTTTCCTAAGGTACCTACTTCACAACCATGTCTTTTCTAAAACAAAACTCTGCTGTACTTTTTTTTATAACAATTTATAATAAGCACACACACACACACACACACACACACATATATATATAGGCATTACGAATTTGATTATGAAAATGCAGGTGAGGTCAATATCGAAAGAACAAATAAAGGCTTTGAAAGCTCCACTGCTGGAGACGTGCCAGAGCAACAACAGGCCAGTGCAACCCTTGAACGGGCGTCAAGTTGATCTGTTCGATGAGCTCAGCTAGAAGAATCGAATTTCAATATGTGTTATAACCAGCTACAAACATGATCATAATATTTCATATTTACCTTTTATGTAATGTGGGCATCAACTTATGATTCTGGACAAGTTCTACAATTCTTCTCCTTTTCCATACAAAACTCAAACTATACATGAAATATGAGATTCTCTGCCTTTTTTTCTTCTTCACATTACATTTCGAAGGGGAGGCTCAACTATTAGTTTGGCTTGTGGCATTTGTGATTTTTAAATTATTTTTTGTTCAAAACGAATGTCCATTTGGCCTATGTGTAGTCGATTAAGCTTTTTCATAACAATAAGCTTCTAAAATTAATTTTTTTTTTTTTTTTGGTTCAAAACGCATGGTGTTGTGTGAGAATGTGGGATAAGAAGACAGATAAGGGGGGTAAGGGGGAGAGAGAGAGAGATAGAGAGAGAAAAAAAAAGAATGACTCATACGAGGTTTGAGAGAATTTGTGGGTGTGTAAATCGATTTCTGGCAGTATAATCAAAGTGTGGTCGTGTGTGAATTGCATCCCTCTTCCTCTATCAAATAGGTCGCCACGAAATCAACACTGCAAAATTTGTTGGAAGCAATAACATATACATTCGATGATTAGCTTGGAACTTACCTAACCTTTTTTAATGAGAAGAGCTTAGGGTCCGATTGGATGATGTTTTAATTTTTTGTGTGTTAAATGGTCGGTGTGTGTTAAATAGTCCGGTGTGTTAAATAAGGCAGAGTGATCTACATTGATGTAATGTTTACACTACAACAAAATTGGTCTATAATAACAAAATATTTTCGTCTCAAAAACTATGTTTTTCGTCGCCAATGCATTAGGCGAAAAAAATCTCCTCGCTAATTTCTGTCACCCATAGTTTCACGCAAAAGGTCATGGTGATGAAAAATGCAATTCATCGTCTATATATTATATTAGCGACAAAATATTTTGCAGCTAAAGATAGATACGTAGCGATAAATTTTTTCGTCACTAATATTGATTTTTAATATTGATTTTTCAAGACGAAATATTTTGTCGGTAACTATCGTCATTTCGCGAGAAATTTATTTTCGTCGTTAATAGTTAGATTTTGAGATGATTTTTTTGTCACTAAATTAATTTCTAATTCAAAACAAATTGCCTACAAATGTCATTATCTTCTCCTTCCCAGAATTCGAACCTTGGACCTTCACTCTACCAAGAGTTTATTATTATTTCGTCTCTAAATATGTCATTTTGTGGGGAAATATTATTTTTCTCACAAAAAGTACCTATTTGGAGACGAAAAATATAGTTCGTCGCCACATGTATACATTTGGTAAGGAAAAAATTATTTTATCGCCAAATGACATATTTAGCGATAAAAATAATATATCTTTGCTCAAAGTACCTATTTAGAGACGAAAAATATAGTTGTTCGTCATATGGATATATTTGGCGAGGAGAGGAATAAAAACATTTCGTCACCAAATAATATATTTAGAGACGAAAAATATAATTTCATCGTTAACGGAAACGTATCCGGAAGTATTCGAAATGTATCCATGGCGTATCAGAAACATATCCAAAATAAAAATGATTTAATTTTAATACTAGATACGTTTTAGACGTATTGGATACATATCGGGCACATATCGGTATCCGATAAGTATCGATATGCATACGTGACTAGTTTTGGAGTATCTGTGCTTATAGAGTGGTAGAATATGCTTTGAGTCCATTGCGTCAAACGCGGACGTTGGAAATGAAAATGAAGAAGCATAATGACTTTCCCGTCTGCAAATGGCCGATTATTAGGCGCACAACACGCAAGAGTGTTCTGTGTCCTGCATCGCTTAAAAAAATAAAATTTGTGATAGATTAGGATGTTAAAGTATTATTTGTAGTCCTGTGTTTTTGTTTATCCACATGCTAGATTAGTTTATATACTATTTTGGAGGCGTAAATAATGTTTACTCTTATTCGCTTATAGAAAATGTTCGTTATTGAAAATTTGCATTTTATTATTTGTTATGTATGTTTCTTAGAGTACACATAGATGTGGTGAACAGTCTAGTGTCATTATTGCCACTATTAATGGTGTGCCGTGGATTAACTTATTTTTTATTAAGTAGCTATATGTTTTCAATTTGCTTTTGCTCTATTTTATATGGTGTTAGTCTAGGCACCGGTTCAACTATTTTTTAATATTTGTTGGTATATTAATATACCGGTAGTGTAGTTGCACCAATTCATGATGATTCTCTAACATTGTTTTGAATCAAACGGCACGTTTAGTACCTTTTGCTCTATGTACTTTTCAAATTCTAGTTTTTGACTTACAAAACGTTTTCTGGTTTTTTACTATTTGTTGTTACCTTTTAATTTGAAATTGTTTTTGATGTGAACAATGATTCGAAGTTGTTTTCGATGATCGCAGTTGTTGTTCTTCGAAGTTCGAAATTGAATGATTTCTAATTCGAAGTTGAAATTCGAAGTTTGAAAACGATTATTTCGAATTTCGAGGTTCGAAGTTCAGATTCGATGTTGGAACAACCTATTTTTCCATATTCGAAATTCAAAGTTGGTTCAATTATCAGGTTTTTAGAATATATATTCTATTCAGACTAACATTTAATTGCTTTGGTGACTCTTGGGAGATCTTCATATTCCAAGGAAGAGACACAGGTACCCTTATAAATAGGAGTAATGCACACAAGAGACATTAGCGGGTGATTAGATGCCTGTCTCTTTCTATGTATGTAGAGCATTTGCATGTGAGGTTTCTTGACTCATAGCTCATATAATATTTTGTATGCAATTGTGATACTATTTTATATTTTTTATGAGCATGAAAATTAAATTTTATTGAGGCACAATTTTTTCAATGAATGATTTTCGATATAATTTGATAGTCAAGATTTGTGTAGTCTATCGTCAGTGACACCTAACATGGTAATTGTGTCATGGAGCTGCTTATGTGACACGAAATTGTATTATATGATTGTTGATGAGCAATGTTTGACAATCAGATCACAAGACAGAAAATCATGTTGGGGTAGATACAAAGTTGTAGTATTGTGGTACACGTGGTCGGTAATTAACTGAATGTACCCTAAATTATATTGAGCATGATAACTTTGACCATAAGACATCTTTTTATATACATGTGGATTTTAAGGATTGAACCAATGGGTGTGGCTCTTAGATTTAAGCTAAATGGTGTAACTATTGGAGGCTAAACCAAGTGGTACAGTGTAGCATGTGAAATAGAATGAAATGATAAGTCAAGACATCTTTTCAAGAAATGTGAAATAAATGAAACATAATTTCATTGGAAAAAATGTTATTTGATGAGTTGTTAGTGTGACTTCTAGGTCAAATGGTATCCTTGGCAAATTGGAGAGTTATAAGATATGGAATGGTGTATTCCTACTATATTCGATACGTAGTTGTCTTTGACAACTTCGCACAAGTTTAATTCTAAATTCAATTATTTAGAGAAATGTGGTTATATGCTTGTAATGTGCATCCATTAGTTGTAGGGATACAAAGTCGCCTAATTGATTCTATGTATTGAAACCATAGGCATTGTAAAGAACCTACCTATGTGAGTGTGGAATAGATGCCACTTTGAATAGGTCACAGGGGCAAGATCTTGGAGCACTCATGAAAACAAGATACAGACCCAAGGCCAATGCACGGGTCAGTTGATTAGAATATTTGCAATATCAAAAGTATTATGTGTGAAATATGTCTAGTTAATCACTAGAGGATATGTCCAATATGTTACCCTGATTAACTTTGATGTATTTTCACTAAGCAAATGGTTAAAGTTTGTGAGGCAATATTCATATATGCTTAAGTCTTATAAGATAATCAGAGATAGCTTTTCTTTATTTCGAAAATGGTGGGGGATCATTAGGAATTTTCAAAATAAATTGATTTGTATTTTGGGTGTTTTTGTAAAACCTTCCTAATTTCTAGAATGCTTACTTGAATATTGAGTTTAATTCCATATTAGAAAGCTTGAGAGAAAAAATAGCTGTACCCGTTGAGGTGTCTATTGGTACGGTTGTACACGTTGTAACAGGTTATACCCGTTTGGGTGAACTGGTTGAGGTGCAACCGGTCGTACCCTTTCGAAAGGATGTGTCGATTGAGTTTGATCGCGACTATTTGAAAGGGTGCAATCCACACCATAGGATCGAATCCAACGGCAGAAAGTGAACATGTGCGTATCTTTTCAAACTAGTACCATTTGACCTATAAATTGACTACGAAATTAGTCATTTGTAGTTAGTTATTTCCTGATCATTTTTCTCCCAAAAATAACTCTTATATTCTGTTGCATTTATTTTCGAGTTTTGATATTCTGGAGAATAAAAATTTGGTGGTTTCTGGTTCTAGTAATTTTCACCGCGTAGATATTCTGTCCAATTTCATTTGTGCAAACATAGTTGGATAGAACATCAGTTCTAGCTTTGTTGTATCTTGAAGGCGAATTTGTTGTAACCCAATGCACACCATCTAGCTGGAGCAAATACTGTCTTTAGAAAAACGACTTAGTAACGCAGCTCGAAATGTCATCATTTTTATATATTTTCAATAGATTCATCGCCAACAACCAACTCGACGACAATTTTTTTGACATTTTCTGTAACTATTTCCAATGATTTTTAAAACTTCTTCCTAATTTTGGATTTGCCTTTTGCATACAATTCACAATGTGTTACTAATTTTACACAGAAAGTGATAATCCCACGTTTTTATGTGTTTCTGCCCGTAAAGTTTATTTATATTTAATTATATGTTACGAAATTCTAAGGTATCAGTGTATTTTCAAGCACCGTTTAGAATTTCTCGTTGCCTTTAACATATAGTGTTACAAACCATAGTAGTGTTGGGTAAGATGCTAAATGATTCATACTAGAGAAAACATCCAATGAAAAAGTAGAAATAAAAAACAAAGAACAAATAAAGATAAAAAAAGAAAAAATAGATAAGAGAAATGAAAAAATAGAAAGAAAGCAAAAATAAACACAGAAAATAAAAAGAAACAAAGGACAAAAAACAGAAAAAAATAGAAAAAGAAAAAGAAAAAATATCAAAATTAAAAAATAGAAAATAAAATCCTAAAAACATAAAAAATAAAATAGGAATAAAAAAGTAAAAGATAAAATATAAAAAACAAAAATAGAAAATTATCTGACCAATCGAATCTGAATAAAAACTGTATCTGAACGGGCCGGGTGAGAAAACTAATTGGATAGGCTAAAAGCAATTTTCATTGGGCCGGATTAAAAAAATAATCAAATCCAACTCAACATAGTTTGCGATCGGACCGGGTTAGAAAACTAATCAGATTTGGCTAAATGCAATCTCTGATCAGGCCCGGTCAAAAAATGGATCGGATTCAACTAAATATACTCTCCGATCGGATTAGGATAGAAAATCAATCGGATCAGACTAAACGCATCAAGTAATTGAGCCAAATCAGAAAATCGATTAGATCAGAATAAATCCAGTCTCCAATTAAGCCAGTAAAAAAAGAGATCGAATTGGCTAAACACAGTCTTCGATCGAGCATGGTCAAAAAAATTAATCAGATTAGACTAAACGTGTCCTTAGATCGGGGCAAGTGAGAAAACAAATTGGATAAGACTAAACACATCCTCCGATTGATTTAGGTTACAAAATCGATCAAATTAGTCTAAATGCATCATTTGATCAAGACAAGTTAGAAAATTGATCATATCTAACTAAATGTATCCTCCATTGGTTCCGATCAGAGAACTGACCTGATCAAAGGAAACGCATCCTCCAATTGGCCTTGGTAAAAAAATTAAGCAGGTAAGACCAAACACATTTTCCGATCGAGCCGAATCATTAAACTTAACGGATCAAACAAAATGCATCATTCAATCGGGCCGGGTAAGCAAATCGATCGGGCCAGACTATAGCATCATCCGATCCGGCCCGGTCAGTAAACCGATTGGATTAGACTAGAATATCATCCTATTGGGTGTGGGCAGAATATCGATTCGGATCTTGCTAAATACTACCTTGGATGAGCTGGGTTAGAAAATTAATTGGATCAGCTAAACATATTCTCCAATGGAGCCGGGTAAGAAAATCGATTGGAACGGAGAAATCCATGCTCGAATCCATCCGAGTTAGAATAACGATCGGATTTGACTCAATGTTGTCTTTGAACGAGCTGGGTTAGAAAACTGATTGGATTGGCTAAAGGCTATCTCTGATTGTTCTGGGTCAGAAAACCGATCGAATTCAACTAAATGTTATCTCTGATCAGGTCGAGTCAGAAAACCAATCGAATCTATCTATTTTTTTTTTCTATTTTAGTTTTCCTTTTTTCTTTTTTCTATTTTCTATTTTCTATTTTCTATTTTTTGTTCTTTCTTTCTTGATTTTGTGCGTGTTCTTTTTTTAATTTTTTTTGTTTTTTGTTTCAATAATTCTATCTATTTTTTAATTTTTTCAATATTCTATTTTTATTATGTTTTGAAATATTCTATTTTTATTGTGTTTTTAAATATTCTATTTTATGTTTTCTGTTACCTATTTTCTTATTTTTTGTTTTTAGATTCTATTTTTTCATCTTGTTTTAATTTTCATTATATTTTTTAATTTTAATTTTTCTATTTATTAGTTTTAATTTTTTAATGTTAATTTTTAGTTTTCCTTTTGTATTTTGCTCAATTTTTTTCAGTTCTTTGTCTCTTAATTTTGAGTTAAAAGTTAACATGAACTCAAAAAGGATTTACAAAAAGTAGGTCATATGTAGTGTATCCTTCACAAAACTTGTGATTTGAAAAATAACCTTTTGACTTTAACATCGAAGAACAGTTTCCCTTCTCAAGACTTTAAACTTTATTGCAAAAGCATTTACTTATATACTTTTGCGTAAAAAGAAAGGCCTCATGAAAAAATAGCTACGGCATATGTAGACCATCATCTCGAAACTCCAACTCACTTATTATTCTCTTAGCATCCATAAAACAACTTATCAGATGATTTAAATTAGAAAGAATAAATTTGAGGATACTCAAGAAGAAAAAACCACAAAAGTAAAAAAAAAAAAAAATTGATTAGTGATAACATGTAACAACACTAAATCTGAGTGGTAGACTAAATGTGCACAAATGTTCATTATCTAATTTGAGTGGAAGAATAAATCTGTAATTTGCAACATATTAAGGCATTAGAAAAAGGTTTACCACAATTGAGATCCCATGAAAGAAGTTGAAAAATGTGTATCATTGTCGCAGCATATTTGCATATGAAGCCGTGGTCTTGAGTTGTGGTGGAATGTTCGTGCAAAACACACACACACGGAGAGAGAGGGAGAGAGGGAGAGTAACATAAAATGGGCGAGTGAAATGTCCTCCCAACATAACCAATGAAGTAACAGAACTGGACGACATCTCAGAAGTACAAGAACTTATGCTGACCATTGGATCAAAACTCAAAAAAAAATCCTAGCTATTGAAACCATGAAAAATTTAACTTGTGAGTAGATATTTCAAAAAAAAAACTGCCCTTTTTTGTTATATAGATTTTTAACTCTTATGGACTAAAATGTAAGTTATTTGGGCCTCCTATATGCCAAATGTGAGTGCTTTATGCTCCTATTTATCAGATCATGTATTTCGTGAACTGCAACCATGCAATAAAGGTCTTATGTTCTGTCGATTCTTCTTATTTAATCTTTATCAAATGTAACAGATGATTAATTGCCCCTATGACCATGTGCATCTCAACTTTAGGTCAAGTTTAAGTTAAACCATGAGGAAAAGCTCAAGATTTTTGTCACATGTAAACCGTGAGAACCTTAGGCATGTTACTTCCTATTTGTTCAAAAATTTCAAGGCCAGCCCTGGTTGGGTGATTAGGCTTTTCTTGTGCACACATTGAAACACATGTTGGACACGGACACGACAGAGTCTAAGGGACAGCCAACATACCCACTTGTTACCGTGTGGAAAACATTTCAATAGAAGATGGTGGTTGACATTGATGCCTCTGTGTAGAGGTAACACGAAGAGGTTTCGGTTAACGTGGAGGAATGTTACCGATGCATTATATGTTAGGAAGCAAGGGTCTTATTTCTTTCGATTTCTCGTGCTTGATTTTTGGAGAAGACAGAGATGGGAAGCAAATTACAAAAGTTCCCTTTTGGACATGATAAAGCATAGGAGTGATCATTAAAGTTGACACTTGAAACTTTACGGTTAAATGAGGGGCTAGCCAATAGAAGTTGTAAAATTGTTTAAAACTATACATACATACATACAGAACTTGTTTTAGCTGCTTCTGTCATCTACGGCTGCAAAAGACCAAACTTGTAGTAGACAAAAGTCATGAAGCTCAAAAAACCAGAGCTGGGCATAAATCAATGTTTTCTGGAATTTACTAATGTTCATGTCAGTCTTCCAGAAACGGTGCTATAACTAGAGCTGGGCAACTGGCTTAGGGCCCCAAGTTTGCTTTCATAGTACTCCACACGCTCTAACCTGTTATGAATAGGCACTTTCATGAAATTCAAGTCAACAATATGAAGACATAATTTATTATATTCTGAAATTCACGATTGCGAATTCTTATGTCATGTCAATGGGATTTATATAGCAAAGAGACGATAAATATGAATCAGAAAGTGAAGTTTGAAACATACCAGTACACTAAGCTCTGGAATGGTGCATACTTCCCATAAATTTCTTTCGTAATTGATGTCACATTTTTCTTGTTGCAATCTTTCCTTGCATAGTGTTCTGATAAATGCCTGATGGTTTCTGAATCTACTGGAATTCTTTCATAGGATCCAATGCACATCAAGAAATTAGCGCTAGCAAAAGGACCAAAACCTTTCACCTTCAACAGTTTTCTGTACAGTTTCTCACTTGATGCCACCTCCAAAACCTTTTCAAAGATTTCCAGCTTACTTTTGTCGCTATCAACACTTTTTGCTAAATCAATAATGTGACGTGCTCTATAACCAAGATTGCAACGCTTTTTCAAGAGCTCCTCACTAAGACTGGCTAGTTCTTTTGCAGTAGGAAAATCTCCTAGAGATTTTGACTTCCCTCCTAATTCAAAATGCACTTCATCTTTTTTTACATCACTTGATGACATGCTACTTGATCGTTTTCTTTTCACTCCTAATTCCATTCTGGCAATATTCATGTTGATATCTTTGTTGTCCCGTACCAAATCATTTGTTAGTTCTAGTTGAAGCTCACAAAGAGCATGGGCCATGTCCAAGGTCTTCATCCACCTAAGAAAGGTATGTAAGAAGAGCACATTGTTTAGAAAGTATTCTTGTGTGTGTGTGTGCGCGCGCGCGCTCGCTATTATACAAAGGGAACATCTCTTTTGGTGTAAACCCAAATCATGATGCTGGCTTTCACTTTAAATTACCAAAAAAACCCATAAAAAATATCTTTCAACCCAAATAACTGTAAGAACATTTATGTGAAATTACAATACACAAACTGCAGTTACAAAACTCTCATGTATGGAAGCCATAGCAGTTACAACTGAATGTTCAAACCTTACTTTTCGTGTTGACAAGTATTTCTCAAACTTGATTTCAATTGAAAACCTTTCAATTTTGAAAAAATCAAAGGCAGAGAATCACAACTGACCATTTGAATGGCTTGCCATTAGAAAAGACAGAAAACTGCAGATCATAAATTAAGTTAAAAAACTTGAAATTAGTTTTAGTAAAGCAAAAAGAGATTATAGAGGAATGATGCATTTCATTTATCAGAATGTTGGATCGGGGGGGGGGGGGGGGGGGGGGGGGTGGGCTCTCTCTCTCTGTCCAGTTCCTTTGGATTGATGGATTTGATGAGAAAAGAAAAGAAATTGAGAGAATGAATAATCTCTCTCATGTTTGGATTGATTAGAATGTGAGAAATGATGAGAGAATGTGAGAAATGGTGAGAAAAGAGAACCCCTCCAAACCTCTATTTTGATTCTCACCAATTTTGGTGAGATTTCATGAGAAAAAAACACAAAGGAGTTTAATTTTTCATATTATCAACTTTATCCTTAATTTCTTTTATGGTATCATTACCTGCAAAGGGTATTTTAGTAAAATAAGTAAGATACTTTCCTTTCTTTTCTCTTATGTAGGCTAACCAAACAAGATAGGTAAGAAAATGAGAGAAATGACTCTCTCTCTCATTTTGTTAATCCAAATGAGATAGTAAGAGACCATATTCATTTCTTTTCTTTTCTCATCATTAAGAGAAACTATAATCCTTTCCTTTTTTTTCTCACGTTCGTATCCAAAGGGGCTATTGGGTGATGGGCAAACAATTGTGCTATTGTAGGTCTGTAGATGCACACAGAATGAAAGTTTTAGCAATTCCAAAACTCAAAATGGTTTTTGTATCTCATGCCATAAGCAGATTGCTATAGAACTCAATGCAATCGATGTAAGTTTCTGTCCCCTTTTCGTCTTATACTCTCTCTTATTTTGCTTTAGTTTTTGTTAATTTACTACACGTGACTTATCCTCTTCTGAATAACTTCTGCACCAGTTTTTCAGTTTTACTTTCTTTCATGTTTCAACATCAATTAAAAATTAGGGCGTGTATTTTGGTTATAGGTCTGCATATGATCTGCCCAATTTTTCCACCCTCTTCGATGAATAGGATTCATAGATTTCACTCACATTCTCTCGCTTTCTCTCTGTGTGCCACTCACTCTCTTTGTTTTTGGGCACATGCATCGCGTGGGCACCCTTCGCTAGTGTGTGTAAATAAGGGTAGCACTTCTGTTTGAAACATAGAGGTTTTCAATCTCACGAGTACGAAAAAGGAACTCAACTAATGGGGAAAATGACTTGATTGATGCAACTTGAATAGCACTTCCTGTCTTTCTATCTGCAACATGGAATTCCAACCTAGGGAGCCAAATCCCCTTTGGGATCAAAATGACGCTATGATAAGCATCAGAGACTGGAATGATCCTCCACTTGCTAGTCAGGAAATATCTCTTCTCTGTGGGCTTCTTTTGATGCTCTCTTAAGTTATCGCTCGCTTTACGAGTGCAACAAACAAGAAACTCTTAAGAGACTATGCTGGTATCTATCTAAGAGTCAATACCTGTGAGAAGATAGCAAGACTTGAGGCTATCTTCGAAACTCTTCCTTAAAAGATAATAGAATGCAATTTTTATGGATAGGTGGTTTGGTAAGCATATGAGAGAAAGACGCTTTGACCCTCGATCCCAAGGACATAAAGTAGCTCCCATCGTCATAAAGAGAAAAAGAGAACCATTTCTTTCAAAAGTTCCTTTGCCCCAACCAAGCTATGACCCTTATCTACTAACCTATTTACACAATAGAACAAATATAAACCAAGTGTACCACACACTCATAACTTAATAGTTCTAGACTTCCCCCTTGGTGTATAAAATACGTGAGGGCCTCATTTACCTAAACCATCTTCAAAGCATTGTATTCTTAAAGTTCAATAGTGAAAGCCTTCTTCTCCAAACTCTTGTGCTCTCTACTCAGTGTTCTTTGGCTTACTTAGGTGCAAGTAAACGCGAGCATAGCATCTAAGGCCGCACGGTTGGCTTGGAAATTCTACGGATGTGACAAAAGTTACTATCTAACAGAATAAAGGTTGTCCTCCAAAAGATCATTAAGAAGGTGCAGCCGGCTTTCATTAGTGGCAGGAACCTTCATGGTGAAGTCTAAAGTTTTCATGTAATTATTCCTAAAATTAGCTATGGAGATTTTGTGTGATCATAAATTAATACAGACACACGACTAGAAGATTTCTGTTGTTATCCAACCCCATCCTTATCCTAACCAGCAAAGTAAAGGAGTTGAAAGAGGGTTTAAGACGTAGATCACAACTTTCTTGTTTAACTTGTGGCCGAGTTAGGGATCAAGTAACCCAAAACACAAATGTTGCGCGATTGGGAGTATCCTCTCTAGAATGGTGCATTATTGCAAAAGTGATTGTAGCGCTTTGGATGTGAGAAAGTGACAGCTTAGAGAAGAAAGCTTCTGTACTAAATCGGGCCAGTTAGTCATGTGATTGGAAGTGGAAGTGGAAGGTCATGAAAGATTATGGTCGGACAATATGGGTTGGGCTTTGAAAGCTAACATCTGAGATTGTTTACCTAACCTTTATGACGTTGTCTCCGCTAGAGTAATTTAGTGGTCTTTCACAACGAAAGGGGTTTGTGTGGGAGAATCGGGGCTTGGTGTGGTTTGAGACTGGTACCACCTCCAAGATTGCAGTTTTTCAGCTAGGCTTGCGGACTGCGTCAAATAGCCACAACACAAACATATATACATTACTAACAGTTTGGAGCTTGCTCAAAAGAGCATCAGTCTCAGGTTTGTGTTTTTTGCAGTAATTAACTTTTCTCAAATCATATGCGTGTATTTAGATATTGCTTCATCTTGGGTGAAGAATCATGGAGTTATGGTGTGCTTGTGTTTAATGGTGGGGCCTTCAATGTATATGCTAACAACAATAATGAGGGTCCACAAAAACTGGTTATGAGAAACCCATCCATTCTCTCTTCTGTAGTGCTTGTCTTTGTGGCTGCATCCACTGATCGATCCTTAAACCATGTATTTTCAGCTCCTGGGTTAGTTTTGGTTATTGGTTGTCCTCCGCGTCTCGTATATAGGTGGTAGTCTTTTACTCTAATAATGAAGTTGGTCCTTTTCTACTCATTAAGGCGAAAAAAGTGTTAGTTCATATTGTATGGACAATATTGTCAAGTAGAGCAACATGGGATGGATATTCACTAATTACTGAAGCTACTTACGTGCAGTTGCATAGGAGGATGGACTTAACAGCATCTTCAAATAATGATGGAGACCGAAAGAGCCGCCCAAATTTTCGTGTCTTTGCTATAGGATATGATTTGCGGAACTCTTGCATGTCCTTTTCATCTTTTGCAGAGATCCTTAGCATCCGTGCCACCTGAGCCTATATATGTGCATGAGATCAAATTAAAGATTCTGTACTGAAAAAGAACATACATACATACATATGTATATCATATATATATATATATATATTGCTTGCTTGGTTGGGGTGTGGTGTGTGGTTATGGATGAAGAGAGTCACTAAACCAATTGGAACAACTAATTACCAGAATGGCTTGCTTGTGCGGAGGTGAGAGATAATTAGTGGCATGAACTCGGATGAGGACAGAAGGGATATGGCTGGGATGGGAGATGGTAACAGCGAGAGTACTAGTAGTAGGAGAGGATGAGGTAGAGTCATCAGCAACAACCAGTCTTAAGGGACGTTCAAGAGTGTTGGATGATGGAATCCACCGGTTTGGAGCCATCATGAAGAAGCCATGGTTGCACACAGCTTTTTCTAGGTTGAAGCTATCTGCACACTCCCCAAGTGGTAATGCCAGTAGAACTTCACCCTTTTCATTCTTCATTCTTATCCTTTCTCAAACGAAGCATGTCACATAATATCCTCGTGCAAGTCACTGCTAGCACCTTCCACTACCCAAATCAACAAAAATGAAATTCTCATAGTCAAACCAAATGAAAACTGAGAACAAGCTTGACTAGAATAATGGATAAAGATCACCGTTAAAAACCGTGATCTTTAGCTTTTAATCACGATTTTGAAAGCATGGTTGATTGGGGCGTGATTAAAAGTCACTGGATTTAATCACGGTTTTTTACCGTAATTAAAAGTCAATTTAAGCGTAATTAAATGTTATTAAAGAGCACGCTTTCAACAAAAACTGTGATTAAAAGTCATAAAAGATCACGCTTTCAATACAAACTGTGGTTAAAAGTTATCAAAGACCACGCTTTTAACCAAAACTGTGATTAAAAGTCATAAAAGACCACACTTTTTACAAATAACCGTGATTGTTATATTATAAAAGACTACGTTTTTAACCAAAAACCGTGCTTGAAAATACCAAAAAGATCACACTTATAATCAAAAACCGTGGTTGAATCTCTAATACAACACCTCTCTTTGTACCA
>JABCMJ010005436.1:0-40780 GCA_014822125.1 Arbutus unedo | reverse complement strand
TAAGGATAATTTAGATAAACCCAAATAAATACTATCTTTATTAAAAAAATATTGTATTTGTTATTTTTTTCATCAAACTTTTTAGGTTTGTTGATTCGGTTTGTTATTTTTCATCTTTTAGTATATGATTGACCAAAATATTAACTCTTTCAAAAGTGTTGTACTTGTTGCACACTAAACTAAAGTGGTAGACCAAAAATAGTAAGTCATAACAAAAATTAATGTAAAAAACCAACCTATATAAGTTATCAACCAAAAGACCAAAAAAAAACTACGAAGGACAAAATTAGAAATCATGATTTTTAGTCTGATCCTCCCTTTTACAAACAAATATTTTTCATGGACTAATAGTCCAATCCCAAGTCCTAAATAAACATAGTTATTATTTCAAACGTGGTATTGATAATTTCTTGATATTACAAATTTTATTCTAATCTCACCACTTCACGAATTCTTATTTGAAGCGGGTTATAAAACGGGCCTTAGACTAAATGAATGAATGAGTAAATAAAGGGCGGGCAATATTAATGTGGCTTGTCGTATGTTGACAGCCTTAAGATGAGAAGTGGTCAAAAAAGTAAGATGGATGATTGGTGGGGAATTGACTAATTGGGCATTCGCATTTGCATTTCCATTTCCATGAAAATCTTCAAGGCCTTGGAATTTAGTTAAAAGATATTGGCGCCCACCACTTGAGACTACCTAATAGTAGTAGTTGGCCTTTTGAGAGTTTATTTTTCTTTTAAATTATTAATTGTAATTATGAAATTTATAAAAGTATTTAGATGAGATGATGCAAAATAGATTTTGCAGTTGCATAGTATTTATAGTACAATTAAAAAGAATAAAAATTTTGATTTCTCTCTTAATTATTTTGTCATTTTACCTAAAATTGATTAAAAAAATAAAAGATAAATACTCTAGCAATAATTATTAATTAGTTATGATATATAATGTAAGACAAAATTGACATTGCGAAGATGATGATGAAGTAAAGAATGAATGAATAAAAAAACAAAAACAAAAACAAATTAAGAGTCGTATTGTAATTACCAGCTAGAATGGATCAAGTTGAATTAGCTAGTTTGAAACAGGCAATCTCTCCAAAACTAAATTCATGAAGAACTTTGTTTTATGTACCATTTCTATCAAAAACAAGTGGGCGGATAAAGTAGAGTAGTACAACACCCCCAGTTTCTGACTTTCATTTATTTTCCTTCTTATATATATATATATATATATATACACATATATATATATATACATATACGTATTATATATGAAAAATTGTTTATCGCTTATGGGGTACCGTTCATTTATCAACAAGAATCAACTCGTCTTTGTGTGAATGAGTGTACCAAATATGTACCCCAAATAGTTGTGTTTATCAATTTCTTACCTCAAT
Source organism: Arbutus unedo (assembly GCA_014822125.1). Classification (NCBI taxonomy): domain Eukaryota; kingdom Viridiplantae; phylum Streptophyta; class Magnoliopsida; order Ericales; family Ericaceae; genus Arbutus; species Arbutus unedo. The sequence goes on along the minus strand of JABCMJ010005436.1, from coordinate 39,375 downwards.
TATGAGGACTTGTTCCATAATTGTCCACAAGTATAGAAACAGAGAATTAAATTGAAAAAAATTAATAGAATAATTTGAATCAACCCAAATACAAAAAACCAAAAATAATGAGTAACGATAGCATCTATGTTAATGAAGGAATTCAATAACTATTACAGTGACTACTCCTAATTTTTTGGAATTGCTAAATAAAGATAAAGACAATGTAAGTTTTTGATTCGGTTCTGGATTATTTTTAGACAATCCTTCAATTGATATTTATACTACTTTGTATAATTTATCCTTTTATGGTGCATGTATGTAATTTCACATACATAATGCCCTCTTTCTTTTAAGTCATTGTTCTATTTACGTACATCACCATTTTTCTCTATAGTGTTTTGTAACCATTTGCACATTCCACGACTTTCAACCTTCTTCGTAAGTGGGATAATCCAACATATGGGTATTTCTTAACTCGACAAGCCCTTCTAAAAGTATCTTACAAATTTTGGTAGGAAAGAAACACCATAAGATATAACTATCACATGATGCCCGAAAGTACAAAATAATTGTTAATTTGACATGACTAAATATTTAATATCGTAGAATACAAAACCTAACCTAGTTAATATTAATAATAATACAATGCCTAACATGTCATTGTATATCACACGTTTTGTAAAATCATACATTAGATGGATGTTTAAATGGGATTAAAACAAAAAATTAAGGAAACACACAATGTGTAGTTATTCTTGATATATATATATATATAGTGATGTTATCATTTAATTAATGATGTTATCATCTATAGTGTAGTGAGTAGTTTTTATCCTTCGCATTACAAAGGTTGCATCATGCTTGCTATACGGGGGCTTGACAACGCTCAATAAAATTGAATAAATCAAGGCCAAAAAACAGACTGATCCCCGCTCCAATTTGGCCTATATATAGGTGTCGTACACAATGTCTCCACATCCCATCTCAAAACCCAGCCAGCCCACCTCCTCAGGCAAACATTTCCATTCCCATTTGCTCTCTTCCCCCTCTCTCCCCTTCCGCGGTGCAATTCTTCTTGTTGATTACAGATTGAATTGCAGCCCGGAGGAAGGCAGAGAGTGGTCGGGAAACGAGAAAAAAAAAAAGAAAAGAAGGAAGAATGGACTTGAGACAGCGATCGATCAAACCACTCCACGGGATCCCTTCCTCCGCGGCCTTTCCGCCGTCCAATAACAAGGCCAAGGCCAAGGCCAAGGCCACCACCGCCAAGGTGATGCTCGAAGATTCCCCAAAGGCGTCGGACGCCCTCCCCCTCCCTCTATACCTCACAAACGGCGTTTTCTTCACCCTATTCTTCTCTGTTGTCTACTTCCTCCTCACCCGCTGGAGGGAGAAGATCCGAAACTCCACCCCTCTCCACGTCCTCAACCTCTCTGAAATTGTCGCCATCGTTGCATTCATTGCCTCCTTTATCTACCTCATCGGCTTCTTTGGCATCAGCTTCGTCCAGTCCTTGATTATCCCCCGCTCTTCCCACGACGACGACGACGTCTGGGGCGCCGATGATGACCTTGACCAGATCATCCTCAAGGAAGACACTCGCTCTGTCCCGTGCGCCGCCGCCGCCGATTGCCTCTCTCTCCCTTCCCCCAAACCTACGGCCGCCGTTGATTTCCCCCCGATCCCTTCCCCCAAACCCAATGTTGCTGTCTATAATCCCCCGCCCCCCGTTCTTACCTCGGAGGAGGACGAGGAGATCATCAAGTCCGTCGTTGCTGGAACCACTCCCTCTTATGCCCTGGAGTCCAAGCTTGGGGATTGCTACAGAGCCGTCGCGATTAGGCGCGAGGCATTACAGAGGATGACTGGAAAGTCGGTTGAAGGGCTTCCGTTGGACGGATTCGACTACCAGTCCATACTGGGGCAGTGCTGCGAGATGCCTATTGGGTTTGTTCAGATCCCGGTGGGTATTGCGGGTCCTCTTTTACTGGACGGCAGGGAGTACTCGGTTCCGATGGCCACGACGGAGGGTTGTCTGGTGGCGAGTACAAACAGGGGATGCAAAGCCATTTACGTTTCCGGTGGGGCGTCCAGCGTGTTGTTGAAAGATGGAATGACCAGGGCTCCAGTTGTCAGGTTCGGCACCGTCAGGAGGGCTGCAGATTTGAAGTTCTTCTTGGAGGACCCCCTCCATTTCGACACCTTGGCCCTCGTTTTTAACAGGTTGGTTATTCTTCTGTTTCAGTAGTTAGTTAGTGTTACGGGATTAAAAATAACCAATGAAGCAATCTCACCCCCAATTTGCTGTAACTTGGAAGTGCTAGTTGTTCTTTGAAATATTAATTGATTGTCTTTTTTTGGTGTGTGTGTTGGATATTGCAGGTCTAGCCGATTCGGTAGGCTACTGAGCATTAAGTGCGCGATTGCTGGGAAGAATCTATACATGAGGTTCTGTTGCAGCACAGGGGATGCCATGGGAATGAACATGGTCTCAAAAGGTGTACAGAATGTTTTGGATTTTCTTCAGACCGACTTCCCTGACATGGATGTCATCGGCATCTCTGGTAACTTCGTTATTCCTTCCCTTTTGTCACTCTCTAATTCACATTGTTTTGGCAACTAGTGCCTGCCATTGGCGCTCTTTTCCTAAGATTATGCATGATGGGCTAATTTGGGTGGGGTTCAAAAACATTGCAGGAAACTACTGTTCCGACAAGAAGCCAGCTGCAGTGAACTGGATCGAAGGAAGGGGAAAGTCGGTTGTCTGTGAGGCAATCATAAAGGAGGATGTGGTGAGGAAGGTGCTAAAGACTGACGTTGGTTCCTTGGTGGAGTTGAACATGCTCAAGAACCTTACAGGTTCAGCAATGGCTGGAGCACTGGGGGGATTCAATGCCCATGCCAGTAATATTGTATCAGCAGTATATCTAGCAACGGGCCAAGACCCGGCCCAAAACGTAGAGAGCTCCCACTGCATCACCATGATGGAAGCAGTCAACGATGGCAAGGACCTTCATGTATCCGTGACCATGCCTTCTATTGAGGTTGGAACGGTAGGAGGTGGTACCCAGCTATCATCTCAGTCAGCGTGTCTGAATCTGCTTGGGGTGAAGGGTGCGAGCAAAGATTTGCCCGGATCAAACGCAAGGCTTTTGGCCACGATTGTAGCTGGTTCAGTTCTAGCAGCGGAGCTCTCCCTCATGTCAGCAGTTGCAGCTGGACAGCTTGTCAACAGTCATATGAAGTACAACAGATCAACCAAAGATGTCTCCAAACCTTCTTCCTAAATTTGAGCAAATCTTCACCGTTGGGTAATGGACAGATGGGGGGGTTGGAATTGGAAACAAAGAAACGGCTAACTCAAGAAAAAATATTGTGTCCTTGTACTACTATCTGAACAATGCTAGTGTGGACATGTGTATAATAACTGAATGGATGTGGGGGGGTACCAAAAATGGGAAGATGGGAGGTTAGCACTAGTATTGCTATTACCTTTTGTTTTTGTTGTTATTTGTTATTGTGTGCTACTCTTCTTGTTGTATTCATCGTTTGAAATCCCATGTAACCCACCCTATTTACAATAAATTAAGTCTGTCATCCTCATTTCTGATAGATGCAACATTTGTACTTTTGTGTTTGTGCCCCAAAATTTCATTTCCAAATTTTGGAATGGATGAGATGATCATATGTGGTACTCGTTTGAAGTGACGAATTTTGGAGTTTGAACAGCTTGAGTGATGACTTCTTGCCCATCCAAGTGAACATACCCTCTCTAACTCATCCAATTTTTGTTTTTATTTTACTGTCTCGTACATTTAATATAGGTGAAAATCCAGGTGGGGTATGTTAGCCAAGTAAGCACTCACAGGAGAAGAAGAAGAAGGAGGAGGAGAAGAAGAAGACGACGAAGAAGAAGAGGAGAGTTACAAGGATAGGAACTTCTTGGGCCCTTTTTGGTAGACCAATTTTTCCGACCAATTTTTCCCTAGTGGAAAAATGTCCATAATGGCTGCGGCCATTCCATATTGACTGCACATTCAGTTTTCTCCCCTCAACTTCGAAGTAGTAGTAGTAGTAGTCGTGGTCGTAGTAGTATTTTATTAAATTCTAGGTTTCAAAATTGTACGCTGTGTTATGCTCATTTTTCTACGTTGGAGGCAACTACCACCACCACCACCCCACCATTGACTCTTGTTTTCTCTCAAATCTTCTTTCTTCTTCTCTCAATAACACCCCATTTAATAAATTCATCATTTCATGTGGGGTATGGTCCTGATAATTCAATATAAACATTCATTAGAAAGCTGGGATTTTTGCAAACTGTTGCCTTTCCTGTCATCCAACTCCTCTTTCTCTCAAACACACCATGGAAGAAGAACAAGAAGAAAACAATGAGATATGCTCAATAAATAGGAGTTAAGAAAGCAACTTAAATTATGGGTTGGACCATGATGGAAGGCCAAGGGCAGGGGCTGTGGAAGTGTTTTGAGCTTTACTAAGAGATAGGAGTTTTCTAATGCATTGATGGATGATCAATTCACTCCTACTTATTTCCCACCAAGATATCCGACTCAGTCTAGACCATGTCCCACTCGCACCATGTCTGGACCATGTCCCACTCACACCATGTCTAGCTCAATAAACAACACCAAATCAAGAAAGTTAGAGAGAAATTAATAGGACAGCCAAGTATATTTTCATTATCTCAAGGATAGATATGGGTAAAATGACAATAAAGGTCACCTTCACACATGCTCTACTTCTTGGATCTTTTGATTATATTACACGTGTTTTTATTGGTATAGCCAACAAAGAGTCAATTGCTCGCTCTTACCCTGCCGAGACCCTATCTCTAGTAAATAATGCTCTGCACCCAAATGCCGCGTGCATCCTGCAGTCATCCAATTTCCTTCCATAAAAAAACAAGGCATATGGCTAATCATACGCCCAAGTAGGCGTCTCTATACTTAGGAAACGTTTGGTTATCCATCTTATTCGCGTATTTATTTATCATAAGCAAAATTCGATCGTTTTGCGGAATAAGCAAATAAGCTTGTGGTAACCACAAAACCCTATCTTAAAATAAGCAAATACACAATTAAAATGAGCCTATAGTGGATCGGATCAGCACTGAGCATGGACCGTAGCTTGGGTAAGGCCTAATTACCAGACGAGCCCCAATAGGCCGAATAGAAGCCCAACGTGGCCTATATGGCCTTCTGCAACCAGCCTGCTTGGTGGACTGATGACGTGTGGACCAGGCTGAGTCAAGACCGACCAACATGGCCACACCCAATTTCACGTGGCTTCCAGCTGGTTCTCCCCTGACACATGGCATCCAGCATGGCTCTCTTTTCTCCAATGATTCCGCGACGTGTGATTTGGCTCGTGGCCTTGATTCTTCAACGATTGACCAGTATCACTGCAGTAAACCGAATCATCAGCCGATCGTCCAAAAAATGCCGGCTTGGAGCCCAAGTCTGGTCCGTGTATAAAAGGAAACTTCATGCAAGAAATACAGTACATGCTATTCTCTTTGTAACTACTTTCAGATTATCTTTTTGATTTACGAACTAACTTAATCATTGAAGTACTTTTTGACTGATACTTGCTGGACAAACACTAAGTGATTTTTGCTTTGGTAATATTTGAGAGATTCAAAAAAGCCTACGGATCCAGCACGGGTCAGAAGACATCCAGTTCAAGTACTCCAGAGAGCCCTTACACCAATACTGATACATGCATACATCTACTTCTAACTTATTTGCACATTCACGTGTAATTTGTGTTGAAAAGCCCTCAAGAATATCCAGGCAAAACAAAGACTTCCTAGGCAAACTGAAATGGAAAACATAGTTAACTGCTGCACTAGCTCATCACCAACGTGGTTTCACTAGCTCTGACTTCAAATGTGAGCATAACTATTCAACACGATTTAACTATGTGTACATATCTCTCTCCAGAAAGAAACACGTCGAAGATACAGTACTAGACACATGATAACTGATAAGTCCGCCAAACATCTCAAACCATATGAAAGTGTCAGATACCGATGCAACTTATAACGCAGAATTTTCATTATAAAAGCATCAGCAAAAAGCCATGTACTATTCAAAACAAAGCTATGTTTGTAATCATACAAAGGCTACTGTCTTATGACAAGATGGGGACTTGATAGCCGAATATTTCGAAGTTTTTGCTTCTAACTACGCATCTCTAGCAAATAATGATATAGGTTTGTACTTACCAAAATGAATACAACAACTTCCTTTTATGAGAAGGTAACAAAAGCAGAGCAACGAACAAGTATTGAAGATTGCTAATGACTAGCTAAAGCAAATAGGCAGCTTGTGATGAAAAACCCAAAAAAAGAAGAAGAAATTGTCTATGCTGATACTTTCTTCATCTGTTCCCACCGAGAATACTCACGAAGGTAAGGTAAATATCCTTGGAGTGCAAAGATGTTGCAACCCTTTTTCATCTGCAAACTACCTTTTACCTCGTATTCATATTTCTTGCATGTAGCAACCAAATATAATTAATCCAGTACCGTTTGTCTTGCCCTGTCTAATTGTGCCCCTACGATTATTTCTCAATATATAGCTATCTTTGAAGGGATGTATCTTATCCAAATTAAACAAAAGTGGCTATAGTTGAGCACAAGAACCTACTGGGGGAGACATTTCATCTTATCCAAATTAAATATATACATACATACATATATATATATATATATATATATATATATGTTCTCAGCATCAAATCCCCTGGGTTTAAAGGTGCTATAGATAGTATATGTTGTGGAAAATCTATCTTCGGAATGTGAACGTCGGCGATAAAATTTATTGCAATAAAGGGAAATAATTAAAATATCCTTCATGGTGTGTTATGACATCGCTTTCCTGAAGACAATATTTGCCCCTACCGGATGGTGTGTACCAGGTTACAACAAACTTGCTTTCAAAATAAAACGAAGACGAAGTTGTGTTCTTTCCGTCTACGTTTGCACAAACGAAGATAGACAAAAAATCTACGTAGTAAAAATAAAAAGAACCAGAAATCTACCAAGTATTGTTTCTGCAGAATAACAATACTTGGACTAAATGATTCCAAAATATATGAACTTTTGATAGAGAGAAAGCCAAAATTCAAGTAAGTCTAATTATGTTGGAGAAAACTTGTATTTATAGATGGCATAAGAGTATAATTGAAAAGTTTCAACTTTTTAATTAATACAAGTTATAACTTTTAATTAATAAAAGTCACAATCTTTAAATTAATAAAAATTACAACTTTTAAAATAAAAGTCACATATCTTTGAATAGTCACAACTATCCATTTAATAAAAGTTACACATTTTAGTATAACACTACAATTGAATAGTCACAATTATTCAAATAGTCATGTCTTTAACAATTAGATACACTTTTTAATTTACTTTATAACCTCTAACATTAATTCATATCCCTTGAATACGATCACACGTAAATATCTCTCAAGTTTTCAATGCAAATATTTTAGAAATAAGAAAAGTTTTACAAAATATACCAAAAATATATACCTATTTATTTTAAAAATTTCTAACAATCCCCTACCATTTTAAAAATAAATAAGAGTTATTTCTGATTCTCTTATAAGGTTTATGCATACGTGAATAGTGTCTCATGACTTCAACCATTTACTTAGTGAAAACACATCAAAGCTAATTAGGACAACATAATAGATATGTCTTTGAACTAGTTGTCCTCTAGTGACTAATCAGACATGCCTTACACATAATCCTTTCGGTCTTGCAGATATTCTAATTAGCTGACCCGTGCACTGGCCTTGGATCTGTATCTTGATTTTATGAGCGCTCTAAGGTCTAGCTCCCGTGACCTATAAGAAGCGGCACCACCTCCACACTTACATAGGTAGGTTCTTGACAATGCCTTTGTAGCGATAGCATCAAAAAACCTATTAAGAGCTAAGTATCTCATCCTCATTTGTGTTACATTATAGGTACCAAACACTTTACCTTGCGATGGATATAAAATCTTTAAAGTGCTTACAATCAAAACATATGGTGTAATTTTTCATTGAACTTAAGAGATCGAGAATATCAACCGGCTGAGTTGAGTTTTCACAAGGAGTGATCAAATCTAATTGGGCATAAGTCTCATTCCTCTTGATGTTTTTCACACCAAATTCCTTACAAGGCCTTTTGTTAAAGGATCCGTCAAGTTTTGACTTGACTTAACAGAATCAATGGTTATCACCCCATCAGTTATCAATTGTCTCACATAACTATTTCTAAGTCCTATATGCCTGGGCTTACCATTGTACACTTGGCTATACGCTCGTGATAGAGTTGTCTTGCTATCACAATGCAAAGATATTAGTGGCATAGGCTTAGGCCACATTGGAATTTTCAATAATAAATTTCTCAGCCACTTTGCTTCTAGAAGTTAAGGCCACAAATTTGGCTGCTATAGTCGAATCTGTAATAAGAGTTTGCTTCTTTGATCCCCAATAGATTGCTCCTCCACCAAGTGTAAAAACTCAACCACTTGTTGACAAGTGATCATTACAAGCAGTTATCCAATTGGCATTTGTGTATCCTTAAAAAACCGGAGGATACCTATTATAGACTATTTCAAAGTCTATAGTACCTTTCAGGTACCTCAATACCCTATTTATCGCATTCAAATGCATCTGTCTTGAATTACTAATATACCTACTAAGTTTGCCCACAACAAATGCAATATTCGATTTTGTGCAAGTCATGGCATATATCAAGCTGCATATCACTATAGAATACTCTAGTTGTTATACAATTCTTCCAACATTAGTGTCCAACGGCGGATGTGAATCATAAGGTGTAGAAACCGATGCGATTAAATTTCTTTAAGATCTTTTCAATATAGTGTTCTTGAGATAGAATTAAATGACTATCATGTCGTTTAATTCTAATACTCAAAATTACATCAGCGACACCCGATATCTTTCATGCTAAAGTTAGCAAAAAGAAAATTCTTTGTACTTTGAATGCTTTCTAAATCTGTACCAAATATGAGCATATTGTCTACGTACAAACAGATAATCACCCCACGTTTGCCATTGAACTTGCTATACATACATTTATCAGATTGATGTATACTAAAGCCATTTGACAAAATAACTTTGTCAAACTTCTCATGCCACTGTTTGGGTGCTTATTTAAGTCCATAAAGTGACTTATTAATAAGCTTGCAAACTTTATGTTTTTGGCCTTGTACCACAAAACCCTCTGGTTGCTGCATATAGATTTCTTCATCTAAGTTATCATTAAGGAATGCAGTCTTCACGTCCATTTGGTGAATCTCAAACTTATAGATTGTAGCAAGAGAAATTAGAACTCTTATTGTTGAGATTCTAGCAACCGGAGCATATGTATCAAAGTAATCGACACCTTTTTTTTTGGGTAAAGTATTTGGCAACTAATCTAGTATTGAACTTATCAATTGTTTCATCAACTTTCATTTTCCTTTTAAAAATGTATTTACAACCAATTAGTTTAGAACCAAGTGGTAAATCAGTCAAAATCCAGGTATTATTTCCCAATATGGAATTCATCTCATATTGTATAGCCTCCTTCCAGAAGGCAACATCTTGAGATTTCATGGCTGCTTCAAAAGTCAATGGGTCTATTTCCAAACGTAGCGAAAACACATTGTGATAACATGTATTTTCTTGAGTACCTTCTACTAGATAAATTACAAAATCAGGACCAAACATTTTCTCCTTTCGAGCTCGTTTGCTCCTTCTTAGTTCAACCTGTTCCACAGATTCATTATCCTCGTTCAAGACCTGTATAGGCTCATTGTCCTCTCTAGACATCAAGGGTAATGGGTCTGAGTCTTTGTTAAACTCCAAGTCCTTACTCGACTTTAACTTTGGAATCCTGTCAAATTTATTTTCACAAAATATTGCATCTCGAGACTTAATGATAGTGTTTATAGAAACAACATTATTTGGCTCGGCCACTAAAAACCTGTATGCCTTACTATGTAAAGCATATCCAAGGAATACACACTCGATTCTTTTTTTATCTAATTTCTTTCTTTTAGGTTCGAGCAACCTAACAATCGCTATGTATCCCCAAGTCTGAAAATAACTTAGTTTAAATTTTTTTTTGGATCAAAATTCATATGGAGTAATATTTGACTTTTAAGTAGTACTTGATTTAGGATATAAGTGGCAGTAAGTAAGGCTTTACTCCAAAAATTGCTACTCATTCCAGCATTATTAAACATAGCATTTATCATCTCCGTTAAAATCTTATTTTTTCTTTTGGCCACTCCATTTTGTTGTGGTATGTAAGGTGCAATTAATTCATGAATAATACCCATAGTTTTACAATAATCGGGAACGTGATATTCACCACCCCTATCGAATCTAAGTCGTTTTGTCTTAGTTCTTTATTGATTTTCTACTTCCGTTTTATATATTTTAAATTTATCAAGAACTTCATTTTTTGAATGTAACAAGTAAACATAATAAAATTTTGAATAATCATATATAAATGTGGCAAAATATTTCTTACTTCCTCTAGGTGCTATGAAAATCACATACATCACTGTGTATTAGTTCAAGTAAAGATAAAATTTGTCCAATTTTAGTAAATGACATTCTAGTTATCTTAGTTTGCATGCAAATTTTACATTTATCAACCATGTCAATTTCATACTTAGGAATTAAATTTGATTTAACCATACAATCCATTTTTCTTGTGCTAATGTGTCATAAACGAGTATGCCATAAAGAAATAGAATCAAGCATATAAGCAAAAATAATTTTATTGATATTTAGTTTGAACATACCCTCATATATATAGCCATTTTCAACAAAAGTACCACTCTTAGATGGGATAAACTTGTTCCACTCAAACACTAACTTGAAACTATGCTTATCCAGCAGACTTCCTAATTCAAGATTTTTCCTAACTTCTAGTACATGATACACATCAGTAAGCATCAAAGTTTTGCTAGAAGTGAATTCTAAATCCACTTTGCCTTTTTCCTTTTACAGTCGCGGTTGACAAATTTTCTATGTAGAGAATAGTGTCATCTTCAATTGGTTCATAGTTAGTAAAGAACTTTTTGTCATTGCACACATGTCTTGTAGCGCTTGAATCAATCTACCAATCTCCAGCATTCTCGAGAACATTAACCTCGAAAATGACAGCAATAAACTTAGAATTCTCTGCCTTCGATGCTCTTGGTTTTTCACCAGTTTTTTGTCTTTTCAGTGCTCGACAATCTTTTTTGATATGTCCAGGTTTGCCGCAATGACAACAACCTACAATGGTAGAATCATTCTTTTTTTCCTTTTCGGGACCTTTCTTACCTTGAAATTTATGCTTACAATTTTGCTTGTTAGAACCGGAATCATCCTCCACCACATGAACCTTAGAGTTATCATCCTTAGTCTCTTGTCGTCTAGTCTCTTCCTCCACTCGAAGGTGTTGGGCCAATCATTTAAGAGTAAGTTCTTCGATTTTGTGTTTGAGTTTTTTTTGTAGTCTTTCCATGACGAAGGTAGTTTGTCAATTACAGAGGATACGACAATGATTTCATCCATGTTCATATTCTTAACCTTAAATTCATTAAGAATATTTTGTATCTCATGCAATTGATCAATCACGGGCTTGCTATCAACCATATGAAAATTCATAAATTGACTAACAAGGAATTTCTTACTTATTGCGTCTTCAGTCAAATACTTAACATGGAGTGCATCCCAAAGTTCCTTTGTTGTCTCGAAATTTTGATAGACATCGAACAGATCATCCGATAGTGTATTTAGGATGTGACCCTGACAAATGTAGTCATCGTCCTCCCACTTCGTTCTCTTATGATTTTGATCCAACGTTTCATCCTTTCTCTCTTCTGGAATCTGTGTGGTCAAAACATAGACAATTTTTAGTATGGTGAGGAGAAAGTGCAATTTCTTCTCCTAACGCCTGAAATTACCACTATCAAATCGCTCCAACTGGACAAAGTCTTGTGTCATTTTTTGTAGAAACATTGCCATTGCAAACTATTGTCTTTAGATTGTTATGGAAAATCTATCTTTGAAATGTGAACGTCGGCGATAAAATCTAGTGCAATACACGGAAATAAAAAATCTTTCGAGGCGCGTTATGGCGTCGCTTTCCTAAAGACAATATTTGTCCCCACAGGATGGTGTGCACCGGGTTATAGCAAATTTGCCTTCAAGATACAACGAAGACGAACTTGTGTTTTTTCCGTTTACGTTTACACAAATGGAGACGAACATAATATCTGCGTAGTATAAATAAAAAGAACCAAAAATTCACTAAGTATTGTTTCTGCAGAATAACAATACTTGATGTAAATGCCTTCAAAATACAAGAACTTTTGAGAGAGAGAAGGCCAAAATTCAAGTAAGTGTAATTGTGTTAGAGAAGGCTTGTATTTATAGATGGCATAAGGGTACAATTAAAAAGTCTCAACTTTTCAATCATAAATGCAATTAAAAAGTTACAACTTCAGTTAATAAAAGTCACAACTTCTAAAATAAAAGTCATAGCATTTTAATTAATAAAATTCATAACCTTTAAATTAATAAAAGTTACAATCTTTCAATTAATAAAAGTTGCAACTTTTAGAATAAAAGTCACATGTCTTTGAATAGTCACAACTATCCAATTAATAAAAGTACACATTTCAGTGTAACATTACAATTAAATAATCACAACTATTTAAATAGTCATGTCTTTAACAATTAGACACACCTCATAATTTACTCTATAACCTCTAACATTAATTCATATCTATTGAATAAGATCACACCCAAATGTCTTTCAAGTTTTCAATACAAGCATTCTAGGATCAAAATTATTTTTACAAGACATACCTAAAATGTATACCCATTTATTTTAAAAATTCCTAATACTACACAAGGGCCAGATGCATCTAGATATTTTCTTCCTCCTTTAACTGCTCGACTCAGAGGAAAATTGTCAAGTTGAGGACAGTAAAATTTAAAGACAAAAAGTACAATGAAAATCTATCGTTTTAAAAAAAAAATGATGGTGGTGCTTTTCCTGTAGAAGAGATGGTGAAATATTTCTAAGGTGTGTTTCAAAGTCGTTTTTAAAACAATATTCGTCCTTATCAATTTTTAGGAAATTAGTGTGCATCATGTTGTTAGCAAGTTGCTTCTGGTATACAATGAAGTCTATATTTCTAATCTGTTGTTTGAATGCGGTTTGCACAAATCCGAATTATCCAAGAATTTCTAGTTTGTCAAGAATATGGTAAACAAACTCTAGCAATAAAAATAAATATAATCACAAAATACAGAAACTTTGAATGGCTTAGTTATTGAGAGAAAAAATGAATACAGAAGTGTATAAAGATAGCTACGATTTTTATCATTTTATAAATGTGTAGGTGTATATTTGAAATGACACCTATTGGAAAGGTAGTGAATGGTATTTTTTACGGCCACTTCTAGTTTAAACTATAGCCCATACCGATTACATATTTTCATACTTTTTTTTTATAGTTGAGGTATCTGATTAGTTTTGGAATTAGCCAAATCTAATATTGACTAGTCTTTAGGGGATCAATCTCACCGTCCATTTGCGGGGTGCTTCATTTAAAGTCAGTGTTTTTGTCCTGTATGGACTGGCCCTATAAGAGTTGATAGCGTTTGTAGAGGTTTCGAGCTTAAGATCTAAGAGGGAGCATACTTCTAAGTCCCACCTATTCATACTTAACAGTGTAGATCGCATCTTTCTCAATTTTGATCAAGCCGTTAATCACATATGATTATTTAAATTTGATTTCCATCATACGATCCAATTAGCATGTCATTTCAACCATCCGATCGTTGATCATCGTGATTGAAAAAATTTATGGTCTCAATCAAATGTCACTCGAGCAAGTGCCAAATGCCAAGTGTGCCACATTACGCATGCGTGGTGTATTTAAAGATAAGTTTTTTAATAAATATTATTTTGTTGGTCCCAATTTGACCCCTTCTTTTTTTTTGAAATATTCGTTCATTTTAAGTTTCAGTCATTAAAATTTTGAATTAAGAAAGTATAGCTTCATAAAAAGATGAAGGATAATTTTTGAAAAGTTAATAGTTGTTTAAAAACAATTCTGTCATTTCCTTAAAAAGAATGAAAATTTGCCAAAATAAACAGATTTGTCATGCTTCCATTATAGGAACCTTTTTTTGGAAAAAAAAAAATCTTCTAATCCAAGTGTGATCTTGTTTGTGTAGAAGTTCAAATTTTACTGGACGAAAGTTTCACAGGCGGTGACAGGGGGGGCTAGTGAGACGGGAGGGAGGTTGCAATGGGCATGGATCATGGATGTGGCGGTGGTGGGTGGTGGTGGCAGAGGGTGGGGAACTGAACTGTAATGGCTTGGAAGAAGAACAGGCTCCTATTGCATCATCTATCTCTCTACATATATGTTGTATGCATATAGAGACAGTTGGAGTTGTGGTTGAGAGTAGTAAGGCCACCTTGTGTCATCCTCCACAAACAACCCCTCCTTGAAACCCGTTAACAGGTGGCCCAAAATAGGGTGTTAAATAGGACTTGGTCTCTCACCATGAATCCCATTTGCCATTCTTCCTACATTCTTTCTAACCCCACCTCCCTCTCCCCCCCCCCCCCCCCCCCCCAAATTCCTCTTCCTAACTTAGCGGAAGGAAACTCCATTGATCTTCACTACTTTCTTAGCCTTTCTTTTTCTTTTCTTTTTTTTTGGCCTGATTAGATACGTTGTATGCTCGTCTGCCCATCCCTCACCTTTTCCATTCATTTGCGTTGGATCTTAACCGGTTCTTTCTTTCTTTCTTTCTTTCTTCTTCTTCTTTTTGATAAAAATGTCCATGGTTTGTTTCTCCCTTCCTATTTGTTTATGAAGTTCTCGCTCTGGAGGGATACGGTTCTCTAGATCAACTTCCATTGCAAAATGCATAATGCACCACCAATTACGGAAGCGAGGAACTACCCGTAGAAGGAACCAAGGGAAAGAAGGTTAAGAAAATATAACAAGTTCCAGGGGACAAAAGAAAAGATATTAGATGGCATCTTTATCCACTCAACCATCTAAAAAGGCAATACGTTCCCCTGGGGGTGGTGGTTCTAACTCTGGCTCCCAGGGGGGTAACCGCAATTCAACTGGACAAACTGTCAAATTTGCTAGACGAACTTCAAGTGGCAGATATGTGAGCCTTTCTAGGGAAGACCTTGATATGTCAGGAGAGCTATCAGGAGATTATATGAACTACACAGTCCACATTCCTCCAACGCCTGACAACCAACCAATGGACACCTCGGTGGCTGCGAAGGCTGAAGAGCAATATGTTTCTAATTCTCTATTCACCGGAGGATTTAACAGTGTCACGCGTGCCCATCTCATGGATAAGGTGATTGAATCAGAGGTGAGTCACCCTCAAATGGCTGGTGCCAAGGGCTCTGCATGCTCCATGCCAGCTTGTGATGGAAAGGTCATGAAAGACGAGAGAGGAGCTGACGTTACCCCTTGCGATTGCAGGTAAAATGAACGTACACGTTTTACTTTTTGTCATATCATGTGTGCTGGTGGATAGAACCATTGGATTTTTCTTTCATTTATCTGCAATTTGTAGTAATTCAAAACTGCAAATGTGTTGTCCCTGCAGGTTCAAAATTTGCCGAGATTGCTTTCTTGATGCCCAGAAAGATACAGGTCTTTGTCCAGGGTGCAAGGAACCATATAAAAATGGGGATTATGATGACGATGTACCTGATTTTTCGAGTGGGGCACTGTCATTGCCGGCCCCAGATGATTCAAAAGCAGATCGTCGCAACATGTCTATGATGAAGAGGAACCAAACTGGAGAATTCGATCATAACAAATGGCTGTTTGAAACAAAGGGTACGTATGGCTACGGTAATGCTTATTGGCCCCAAGACGACATGTATGGAGATGATGGAAATGATGGATTCCAAGGGGGCATGATGGAATCTAACGATAAACCTTGGAAACCACTAAGTCGCAGAATTCCCATCCCACAAGGGATTATAAGTCCTTACAGGTAGTGGTGTAATTCAATCTCTCCTCTCGGGTTTTTATATTGCACTTTACCTGCAAACTAACATGATCGGGATTAGTTTACCCAGTAAATTGAAGCTCTACTGCATACAACCGACGTACATTCTATTCATTGCAAAATGTACACCTTTGTCATATTACTTTCAGAATTTTCATTTTTCATACGTGTCAGAAAAAATATTGTTAGGTTTCGTACATATCAATCAGATGAGAGAAACCCCTTCTGAATGAAGGCAAGGGGTGCATTGACCCGACCATTCACGTGGAAGGCGAGAAAGACGGATGAACTCTAAAAGGTGGTGATGATGCTGGGTGGTACACCAAGGACGCAATTAAGGGCATACGAGGTCTGAGAGTTTGATCTCTCAGTGTCAGTTGTAGTTCAATTATAGTAGCATTTGATAGAAAGTCAATAAAGTGCTAAGCCCTGAGCAGAAATCCTTGCGTTGACAATTAAGTTTTTCATGTCGCTAAGCACGAAAGAGAGAACTTTGAGCTAAATAGAGGATCATTGTGGTAGGATTAGGAACGTTCACTCAATGTTTCCATTTTCATGTTTCAAAAGAATTATTCCTTTGATATAGTACCATGAAAAAACAACGTTGTTTTCCATGTATCTCACCTTGTAGGTTGCTAATTGCCATACGGTTTGTGGTGCTGGGCTTCTTCTTGGCATGGAGAGTACAACATCCAAATGAGGATGCTATATGGCTGTGGTTTATGTCAATTTGTTGTGAGTTGTGGTTTGGCTTCTCCTGGATCCTTGATCAGATTCCAAAACTATGCCCAATCAACCGTTCCACCGACCTTGAGGTCCTGCGTGAGAAATTTGATATGCCATCGCCATCCAATCCTACTGGCCGCTCTGACCTTCCTGGAGTTGACATGTTTGTGTCCACCGCTGATCCCGAGAAAGAGCCTCCGCTGGTTACCGCAAACACCATCTTATCAATCTTGGCTGCTGATTATCCTGTGGAGAAGCTCGCTTGCTATATTTCTGACGATGGAGGTGCACTGCTTACATTCGAGGCAATGGCTGAGGCTGCAAGCTTTGCTGATTTGTGGGTTCCATTCTGCCGCAAACACGACATTGAGCCCAGGAATCCGGAGACCTACTTTACCCTCAAGGGGGACCCGACCAAGAACAAGTTGAGGTCGGATTTCGTCAAGGATAGGAGGAGGGTAAAGAGGGAGTATGATGAGTTCAAGGTGAGGATAAATGGGCTCCCCGATTCAATCAGGAGGAGGTCAGATGCATTCAACGCAAGGGAGGAGATGAAGATGTTAAAACACATGAGGGAGACTCAGAATGAGGGTGACGCTTTGGAGCCAATCAAAGTCCAAAAGGCCACTTGGATGGCTGATGGAACCCATTGGCCTGGGAGTTGGGCAGTGTCTGCTAGTGAGCACGCCAAAGGTGATCACGCAGGAATCCTCCAGGTAATGCTGAAGCCACCCAGCAGTGACCCTCTAATGGGAGGAGCTGACGACGACAAGATACTAGACTTCACGGATGTGGACATACGCCTTCCCATGTTCGTCTACGTATCACGTGAGAAGCGACCGGGCTACGATCATAACAAGAAAGCCGGTGCCATGAACGCCCTGGTGCGAGCGTCTGCCGTATTGTCCAATGGCCCTTTCATACTCAACCTCGACTGCGATCACTACATCTACAACTGCAAAGCTGTTCGTGAAGGGATGTGCTTCATGATGGACCGAGGTGGAGAAGACATCTGCTACATTCAGTTCCCTCAGAGATTCGAAGGAATTGATCCTTCTGACCGCTATGCCAACCACAATACTGTGTTTTTTGACGGTAACATGCGAGCACTTGATGGTGTCCAGGTACATCCCTTTTGACATAAAACTTTCTTATAATAGTTCCCTTCTCCTTCTATAGAAGAAAGTACCATTTGCGTCCACAAAAATGTCTAATTTAATTTCTAAGTAGCAGCTTTGAACAAACACAAACTAAGATTTATGTACCTGAGATTGATACTAAAGATAAATATGAATTTACTCTGCATGAAGGGCCCAGTTTATGTGGGCACTGGCACCATGTTCAGGCGGTTTGCACTATATGGGTTTGATCCTCCGCAGCCTGATAAGTTGCTGCTCAATAACCATAATAATAATAAGACAACAGATTCAGAGACGCAAACCATATTGAGTGCCGCAGATTTTGATCCTGATCTGGATGTGAATCTATTGCCCAAGCGGTTTGGGAATTCTACGATGCTTTCCGAATCCATACCCGTTGCTGAATTTCAAGGCCGTCCCCTCGCCGATCACCCTGCAGTCAAGTACGGACGACCCCCTGGTGCTCTCAGGGTCCCGCGTGAACCACTTGATGCTGCTACTGTTGCTGAATCCGTCTCTGTCATCTCTTGTTGGTAAAAACTCCTCTTACTCTTTTCCTTATAATAATCTGTAGGACCGGCACTTTCTCAATTCACGAAGTGCATGCATGGGCGTGCAGGTACGAGGACAAGACAGAGTGGGGTGACCGGGTGGGGTGGATCTATGGTTCAGTTACGGAGGACGTGGTGACAGGATACCGCATGCACAACCGTGGGTGGCGGTCGGTGTACTGCATCACCAAGCGAGACGCCTTCAGAGGGTCAGCTCCCATTAACCTCACTGATAGGCTCCATCAGGTCCTCCGGTGGGCCACAGGATCGGTGGAAATTTTCTTCTCCAGAAACAATGCCTTCCTGGCGTCCAGGCGCCTCAAGTTGCTCCAGCGCCTTGCTTATCTCAACGTCGGCATCTACCCCTTCACCTCCATGTTTCTCATTGTCTACTGCTTCCTCCCAGCCCTCTCCCTCTTCTCCGGACAGTTCATTGTCCAAAATCTAGATGTCAAATTCCTAGTCTACCTTCTGTTGATCACACTTTGCCTGATCGGGCTAGCCATTTTGGAAGTGAAATGGTCCGGAGTGGAACTGGAACAATGGTGGAGGAACGAACAGTTTTGGCTCATCTCTGGAACAAGCGCTCACTTGGCTGCTGTGATACAAGGCCTTCTCAAGGTGATTGCAGGTATTGAGATATCCTTCACATTGACATCCAAGTCTGCTGGAGACGACACCGACGACATATACGCTGACTTGTATCTGGTGAAGTGGACCTCCTTGATGATTCCCCCAATTGTGATTGCAATGGTCAATATAATAGCGGTTGCATTTGCCTTCTCAAGAACAATTTACAGCGCTGTCCCCGAGTGGAGTAAGTTTATAGGCGGAACATTCTTTAGCTTCTGGGTGTTGGCTCATTTGTATCCTTTTGCAAAGGGTTTGATGGGGAGGAGAGGGAAAACCCCCACCATTGTCTTTGTTTGGTCAGGCCTCATTGCAATTACCATTTCATTGCTGTGGGTTGCCATCAACCCATCACAGGGTACTACCACAGAAGTTGCTGGAGGAGGAGGAGGGAATACTTTTACATTCCCATGACCATGACAAGAGGAAGTTGCACAAGGAAAACTTGTGTGATAGAAACACATTTGGCCGGTTCTTTTTCTTTTCTTTTCCTTTTACTTTTACTTTTCTTTTCTTTTCAGTTTACTTTTTCAAGAGGAGAACTAATAGAATTCACTGCTTATGGACCTCTCCCCACTGCTGTTACAACTTGATACGATTTTTGAATGTTTGGCAAAACACAAGAAAACAGGCGCGTTGAGGACTCCAGCAGACTGTGGGTGAGTGGAGATGGATGACACCGCAATCCCTTCTCTTCGCTCTCTAGGATCTCTATTCTTTTCCCTTTCTTTTCCACAAACATTATGTTACTATTCATTAGCTGCCAAGACTAAAGAGCCTATGACAGATTTCAGTAAGATTGACTTCCACAGAAGATAGCAATGAAAAAATCAGTATATAGCTCTCATGTTAAACTAGTAAACCTCATACGTAGATCAATTTGCTACAGACTCAAGCTAGGGATTCCTTCTCCTTACTCAAAATTGTACCTGTTGACGGAATTTTTTTCCTCGAAAACGCTTACTCAGTTCTTTAAGCAAATATTTGCTTTCATTTCTCCAGACCAGTTGGAAGTACGTCATACACATCTGTAGATATACATTTTCCTAGAAATATTTATCCTTTGCCAGGCTCCGGGGATTTTTTTTTGGATGAAATCAGCACTCGACACTGTTGTTCACTTGTTTCGAATGATAGGGAACATTTTTCACCATCGTGTTGTTCAGTTTAAAGCACTCAAATATTACACTGCTAGAAATGAGATGCACGTGCATACATGTGCATGAACACGCAGTAAAGGCATGAAACAAAAGGCATAGTGTCTACTTGATCGCATCGATTCATGGAAGAGAACAGCCATCCTGTAGGTTTAACTCCATTCAATACATTGTCCACCCAAAATGTCGGCAAAAAACACAGAAAATTCGAATATCCTTTCAAACTTCACAGATGAATGAATGACCAGCGAATTCAAAATAAGGAAAAAAAATTTGAGCTCTTGAGCCTTCCGATTTGGACAGAAGTATTTAACTAAAAGACAGATCAACAAAACAGCACGGTAAAGCAATAAAATCGTATGAAAGCCAGAACTGAACGATAGAATTAAAAACTCTGCTCGGGGAAAAAGTTAGCAACACTTTTTTTTTTTTGGATAAACAAGTTAGTAACACATTAGTTCTATACAGTAATGAAAAGCTTTCTTCAGTGGTTCCTCACTGCATTACGACCATGATTAAACAATCATAATTCATGTATCTCGCTAATAACAACAAATGAGCCCTAGAAACAAGAAAACACCTATCCAACTGGATTAGTTAGCAATATTGTTAATCCTTAGAATGAGCTGCCTAAGCAAAACTTACATCCGAAAGCTGAAATTAATGCCCTATATTTTGTCCAAAAAAGTCCCTGATTCTATGTGCAAAGGCCGTCAGAGCAATCTACTCCAATGAAGTATAATCGTCACCACTCTACAGATCTGACTGCTCAAATGGTACTCGCACAAATAGTTGGCCATGTAGGGTGACCACCGCAGAGGTCTGATGAGGATCAATCCTGGAAGGTAGGCTCACAACCTACAAATAAAACACAATTCCAGTATCATGTAAAGTTGAATTGAGGAGTCTAAGCTTGCATGCAGGAATTCTGGAATTAAACGTCCATGCATATCCAAAATCCAAGTCCACTCTGTTTTTAGAACTCAAAATGAGTGGAGGGCGATATCGACCCTTGGGAAACCAAACAGATATCGCAATATTGAACCATTTCATCTTTATATGTAGCCAATTTCATCACAGAAACTTAGATTCTCGAAGTTATAAAGTAGAGCATAGAACGTGGTATTATTGAGAGACACGTGCTCTAAGCGGGCCAGAGACACATGCTATAAGCAGACCACCTTCTTTGAAAGTTGTTTTTTGCGTGAACCTTATTCAGATATGACACAATTCCCATTTTATCACTGCTTCCAGAAGATACGTAATACACACCTTTTTGAATGGAGTGACACCCCAAGGATTGTCTAACTGCTCCGGTTGACCAGATATAACCAAGCGCCCAGCTGGATCAGACTGGACTCGCACCTGATTTCACCAAAGAACAAAAATGCTTAACCAGTAGTTGAAATCGCAAACTACGCAAACTGTAGATGATAAGCAGAGGAAGAGCAAAAGTCGATGCTCCATTTGACATCATCGTCGTCAGCACCTAAAGAGAAATGTTTCAAATTTGGAAACATCAGAACCACAAACAAAGACCATTACGTGTATATCCATCAAATAACTGATTCAGATTGCGCAGGGTTGAGATCTATCCACGAAGCATGGGTACTTCTAAAACCCTGTCATACTCAATCCAGATACCAAAACTTTGCATAACACTTCCAAATACGTACTGGGTACGCGAAACACGTACCTAAATTTTTTTCATTAGCTTTTGCCATACCCCAAAAGCATGGTTGTCAAAATCGAAGGATTCGCGATCCATAGGAAAACGACACAAATCTATAGCTGAATCAAGGTTTAGACAAAATCAATGTTTAACCGTACGATTCACAGAGGTTACGATTCGATTAATGGAAATTTAACAATTGTAACATTTGATGAACTTTATATAGTGTTTATGTTCGAAAATTATATTCCCATGCAAAATTTGTTAAACATTTGTTGAACAAAATATTCATTCTTATTCAAAGCAAGCTGTCAAATCTTTTTTTTTCATTTTTATCAAACACAAAAACGTTCATTCTAGAAATAGTTAAGGCTAAGATGCATTGTTTCTACAGATTATTTATTATTTGTTTGGTGAAATTTTCATACCTTATTATCATATGAGTTCACCATCTTTGTACTGTTATTGCTTTTATAAGCCAAAGTATAATCATCCATATAGTGGCAAATATTGTTGCGTATAATATAACACATGAACGTGAATTTTCACAAATCGATATCTTTAACTCTTGTATTATCTGAATCATAGATCGCTATAGGGCTCGTAGCCTCGAATCATACGTTGCCATAAAAGCAAGTTTCTTGCCTACTAGGCTGCATAATCGTTTTTAAAAATATATATTTTATTGTTTTTAAGGCTAGGTTTTCAATTTAATAATGAATCTTTGATACCTATAGGCATATAAATTTATTTCCTATTATGACTGAACCGTTACGATTCACGATTCTTAAGAAGACTATTTTGATTCACAAGTTAACATCCTTGCCCAAAAGTGCCCCAATATATATCAAGCCATACGCACCTCAGAGATGAAGCTAAGTTGCCAAGACTTCCTTTTTCTATGCTCATCATGATTGTAGAGTAGAGATTTTGGTCTGTAGTTTCTTCAGTGTAATGCCATTTAACTCTATACTTTAAGTTTAGCATTAAACTTTATTTGATTTTGGATTCTTAATTACCCAAGTGATTTAGCTATTTCCTTTATGATAAGTGTAATTATCCTGTAATACATTGCTCTAAATCATAAGAATCAATTTGTTACAGTATTACCCCAGCCATATCTGTACCCTAAATTTTTTAGGTTTTGCCATATCGATGTACCCAGAACGTACAAGTACTAGTACACGTGCTTCTTAGAGGCCTATACACCCATTTACATAAAGGTTAAAAAAGTCAAAATATGGCAGATATGGACCTAAACACCATGTCATAATGTGAAAATCATGGTTACCAAAAGTCAATCTCTATTATCGCAAGATAAGCAGAATGAGGTCTAACAATTTGGTCAAATGGCTCAAGTTTTCCACTGTTCTTGGTTCATTAGCGTATTGTTTAGATGCCATAAGTACGGAGTACTGCTAAAGTCTATTCAACATTATGGACGAAGGTGAATATAAAGAGAAGTTGACGGAGAATATCTACTGACCTCCTCACGCAAAAGCCCGGGAACCAAAGCATATACCTCATAGCACTCTTTCTGTGTAGTCAGGATAGTAAAACTAGTTGAATAACATAACGTGTATGTTGAATATCCAGCATATTACACTGCTCAAAGAGTGGTACAAGAGAAACTTACAGTTCTCTGCACATTGATCTTTACCCAATCAGCAGAGGGGCCAATATCGACAACCATTGTGTCAGACCTGCCAAAAAGTTATGAGAAATACAATCAATAAAAGTTAGAAGGGAAAATGAATGTATAAGTTTTTGCCCTCCATTACAACCAATTTATGTACTACAACAGAGCGAGAACAAGAAGAAATTTTCTCTCCACTACCACTTACCCTTTTGGATTATCTTCCCCTTTTAATTAAAAAAGAAATGGACAGAAATGGAACCTTTTTCCGTCAAGAAGGGCCTCCCAACTAGGCATTACCATATAAACAAGCAACAATGAAAAACTCCATGGCGTATTAGGACTTAGAATGACCATTGGGAAATACTCCTCATAGGTCCGCAATAATTTATGCAAACCAACAAAACCAACAGAAAGCAGAAGAATTGAAATGGAGAACTTTACATAATAAGGACAAGATACAAGATGTGATCCATAACAAATTAGCATCAAATCACAAGGAAATCAAAATTTGAGTCGAATACACTAGCAAGATAGAGAGTATAGATTTCTTAACTGTGACTTTGATGCTTTCAGACGCACAGCTTTGACAGCTCGTTCAACAGGGGATGGCCTTTTACGCTTTAGCAAGCCTGAGCCATTAATATTTTTTAAGTAAAATAAAGGGGCCTCATAAGGCATGATAACTGGCAGACTTAGTTATAGAATATACCAATGCTTTTAAGCTGTTTTTCACGCCTGGGAGTAGAAGTTGAATTTTTGTCCTAACCAAAAGTGAAGTCTGATGTCATTGAATGAAGAAAACGAAAACCACAAGTGCAGACTTTTTAGTTGGCAGGGACAGAAACAGGGGTAAGGAGAAGGAAGGAATCAACCAAAGACAAAAAAATAAAGAGGCTATAGATTATTTTTCCTCCACAAACCTTTATAATTGGGTCCCCAACCTCACCATTCCCAAGAAGACGCTGAGAGTGCCAACCCTGCATAGCACGAGCTGCAGCATCTCTTCTTGCTCTACCCGGTCCTGAAGCTTGATGCATGCCCGGCTGCTACAAGTAGTTCGTAACAGCAATAAGATTTGCGCTAACAAAGACACAATTCCGACGACAGAGATTCAAGAAATTTCAGCATTTAAACACGCGATGACAATCACAACTATCACCAAGCTGGAGCAGGAGCACAAGCATTACTCATGGACGTCCATGAACTCGGTTACCTCACCAGTTTACATGTCATCACACGTATTATGCTTGACCATAAATGACCCAGAATAACTTATATCTGCTTCACCCTTGAAGCAAATGTGGTTAATAACAGAAAGCATGTGGATAATTGAATGCAAATGCAGTGAGGAATCAGCATTGACTCCATTAAGGGGAAAATGCCAAAATACATTTGACACTATTGTGGATTGCCATTGGAGCATTAGACTTCATTTCTTTTACTTCTCTGCAACTCACCTCCCTGTTACTAATTTTGTCTCAAAAGATGGAAATTCTGCCACCCTTGCTTTGAAGCTTGGCATAAACAACTAACATAAAAAATCATGGAAAAGACAATTGTACCCTTGTCCTCGCCTTCTTCCCCTAATCAACCGGAAAATCCAAGACTAACCACAGCCACGTTCTCCATCACTCAAGGGCCCCTGGCCCCCGCCAACACCCCCTCTCCACTCCCCTGCCACCGTATGAAGCACTGACAGTGCATTTTAGTTGTCGTGTTAGTGCCAAACAGACGTCTTGATATAATATACTTATATCGAGATATTGTTTTGAATGGACACATCAGGAATACGAAAAGGAAGTGTGTGTCCTGCATCAAGACACATTTTTCACAATGTGTTTTTTTATATTGGGTGTCATAGTATTATTAAGATACAACTATTACAGTTTCAAAATCCGAAATGCATCCATGTTCGTTCAAACAAAATCATATCTGCAAATGGAGCAAGACTGGGAGAAAAAAAAACCTTACTGATAAATAACCTCTTTGTGCCTATGTGATGGAGACATAATTTGAAACTGGAATGTAGTCGGGCATTATTATTTGTGCAGAGTTTGCTTATATTAGCATGACTGTGAGTCTTATATCTTTACTTTTATGCAAAAATTATAGCTGAACCATACCCAACATATAGATATGACAGATTAAGAATACTGTATATGAATATCTAGATTTCTAACAAAAATAGAAGGGAAATTCTTTATTACTTCAATGCAAAGGAATCAACAATATTGGTGCACAATTACATATAATCCTTACCTGATTACCACTTGTAGGCTCCGTAAAAGAAGCATCAGTGAAAGGGAGCTCGCCAGTACGCATTTTATGCTTCTCATATTCCAGTAATGCCTGCAAAAACAAATATCAGAGACTCCAAATATGCACGTCAGAAGAAGCAAATGGATGCCCAAAAAACAACCTGCAGAAAATATGAAGAACCAATTTTACACAAGTATACAAAAGGATCACATAATCGTCCTGATGATCTTTTATGCAGATTAAACAAATACCCATGTCTATGGCTTGAAATATTTGAACCTCCAAAGGTAGTTTGTACTTGAGAGGAAAGCCTTTCTACATTCCAAGACACATTAACTATAGAACCTCATGAGTTTGTTTTTCTGGCTACCAAACCATGACTTGACTAATGATATTTCTCATGTCAAACATATCCAACCAAATGAGACATTAATAATTAGGAAGTCAATACATGCTTTTGGGACATTCACTATCTCACTTCCGGTAAGACAGAGAGAGGGTCCTTATAGAACAGGGAAGCCACTCTTGCAAAAAGAGAGAGATCGCATATTATGGTTGTATGAGGCATATGTAGAGTATGTGTATCAGAATCCCAGATTGGTGGACAGAAAGGAAGATACATACAAGTACAACCTATTCATTAGATGGATTTACATAGACTAGCCAAATATACTAAAGCCATGGCAGGTACTGATGCCATTTCACCTCAGCATTGAATATTGCATGGTATAAATTTTCCAAAAAAGATTCTGACTTTCAAAGTTCCGGCAAACTCATCTCCATGGGTACGAGAGCAACATCAAGAACAAAGAAGCAACATTATGATTCATTGAGAGAGATTTGGCTTTTCCTAATTGAGAAAAATAGTTTGATTTATTTGGATGCAAATTTGTTTCACCGTGGACATAGTTTTTGGAATATAAAAAAGGGTTCCGAACTCAAACTTTCCGAAAGACCCATCTCCTTGGGCCAACCAATCCAATGGATAAGAGAGCAACATCAAGATAGTACACTTAACGCATGGAATTTATAGGATTTCACTGTTTGCTAATTATTGACACATTTGGTGCCAAGCTGGAACCAATTATCATACCTAAGCTTTTAATGGCTTTCATTCTTAATTTTTTCATCTATCGATTTGTATTTGTTTGTACTCCTTATTCTATAACTTGTAAAGATCATCTCGCGTAGCATTTCCTATATCATACAAAATTTTGATTTTAATCTGAAAAAATCTGTGTAAATATGAGAGTAGGACATGAAATCATATCACCACCCTTACCAGCAAGCAAGATGGGGACGGCAAGAACTATCATCTCTCATAGACGACCAACAAAGACTGCTCGCCCTCTCCGTCGGCTGGAAAGAAGGACAACCTTGAAAATTCTTCAAAATAGTCTACTTATTTTTCTCCATTATTAGTTTCAGGCTAGAAACTGAAGATCCAATAAAATGTGAATCTGACAAGTTGGTTTCTAATAAACCATGAAGGGAATTATCATATACCCACAACTTAAGTAGGATGTGAGATCAGGAAATCTTCTTTTCATAGTAGAAGCGCTTTTTGCCTATTCCTATCTTACAGGCTCCTACTCCACCATCCAGCGAATATAACCAAGCTCCAATAAAGTTTCATGGCGCCACAAAAAATTCTATTCAAAGTTTTGGCCATGGACTTTCCTGCCTACCACAAGAGACAATATGTCAAATGGATGAACTAAATTCTACATCATATACATCAATTAGTACTAGTACTAGATTAACAAAAAAGTTCTCGTGAGCTCAAACTCCTCTTAAACTTCTTAGGCAATATTTGACCTAGAATCAAAGCCAATTTGCTCAACTCCACAAACAAATATACATTGTCCTCCCTCCCCCCATCAACATGCATTAACTAGTTGTTGTAATCACACCCCATTGTCTTCTACTGTAACCATATTCTCTACTTCAAAGGTTGGTGATGGAGGACAGCCAGCAAGATCAAAAAAGAACAATTGAAATGTAAGCAAACAAAAAAAGAAAGGCCAACCAAAAAGTAGAGACCCTACATTCATTGATCTTAATGTCAGTGCCTCAATGCAAAATCATAGATTGCCAAGATATATTACATATAGGCCTCTTCATAAGCATGTTAGAAAACCCTAATTAAAGTCAACAAAACATAAAATCAAAGTGAAAATTAAATTCTTGAATTCTTGTGTCATCCAACACCTTTTATTTCCACACAAGGTTGTCTGCGTCAGTAGTCAGAACCTCCTTCTGTACCTAGTTAATACTTCAAGTCAAAAGCTTTTCACTTCTTCAGTTTACCACCATATCACAACTACTTCTGATTAGCTTCACGAACCTAAATCGTACCTCTACTCATCCAGTGGTATGTCTTCTAGACAATAACAACCCCTTGTGATTTCTGTCACAATCTTGCTTTTTGTTTTCTACTTATTTCACCTTACTTTTGTTGCACCTTGCCCAGACACACACATCAAAGAAAACACTCTGCCATAGCCGTCATTTTTGTTTATACAAGACATTCTTTTTACTAAACTTCATTGCAAATTGAGAGATAACGAAATCGTTGTGCTTTATTTTTTTCTTTAATAAAAAACTTTATTGTATAATACTCCTGACTCTTGCCAATTCAAAGTTTCACTGTAAAAAGCCAAAGATTCACCATGAAATTCTCAATATCAATGAAAATGCAAAGGAATAAATAACTCAGTAACTTGTAGGTAACCTTTTCATAGAAACATCGAAAAGTCCATGAGACAGTTGTACAGGTCCTGCAAAGTTAAATATTACAAAAATTTAGCCCTGAAGTTCCATTACGTAAGAATATACAAATAAAATAGCTGCCAAGCAAGAGAAGAAGGATTACGAGAAGGTAGCCTATACCAAACAAATGTACTCTCAAACTTGAGTTTTCCAGCATCAATTTCTTTTCTAGGTGAAAGTTTAGTTAATGGCTGGAGTATTGTTTATAATTTAATAAGACAGAACTAGCCTATGCTTATAACCTGGCAAAATTGTTCAAAAGTATATTCTCCAAACAAGCTCCACACATATCCTATGCAAGAATTTTTGGTAACTAAACAATCAAACTAGTACAGAAGCATTAAAACTGTACACATACAAACTCAGATGTCTCTTCTTAACTCATCACGATTCACGACTGAATAAACCTCAACTATGTACTTTACATGAAACATTTGGTACTCCTTACTTCGGGGGCTTGAATGATTCTCCGACTTGCCGCCAAAACTTGCACGAGGTCACCTACAAAACCATGAACTGAACCTTAAAACCAATCAACTGAAAACCAGAATAAGAGATCATTTAACAGACGTCTGAACACCAGAAATATAGAGTAGGCCTGTAGGCGTATAAAGAAATTAGAATTGCTAATTTTTTCCCTTTTATATATGGCTTGGGGGTTTGCATGATAAAACATTTTACATAGTTAATTTTGAATCAAAACAAAAGATCGTAGGACAATTTTCCTTATACCATTAGATATGTTTTTATTCTGCCAGACAATTACCTAGAAGAAAAGAAGATAAAGTCTGGTCACATATCAGCATTTCCTATAAAAATGTAACTCTAAATGATTTTGTCAGGAAAACAGCTAGGAGATAAATAGATGATTAGTTGCAGAAAATTCTAGTAGTCTAGCATCAAATGGACCATCAAGTCTCACAAATCCTAATTCACCACGCAACACAACCAACAAAACCTTGTTTACTTGCTCACAATATCATTCACTTTAGATTTCTTGCGTTTGACAGTGATTGAAGTAATTCAACAAGTGCTACAACAAGAAACTAGCTATTATACCGTCGATAAGAACATGTGTTCCAAACCATCTCAAACACCTTTTTTTAAGTGGAAAAGTACAGATGGAAAGTCTATACTGTCCAGAATGGGACAACCACTTCAAGAAATCAAGCAAAAAACTAGCTCTCATTTCAAGTCCAGCTCAAAGAAGCAATGAATAGCGTGATCTTAATCACACACTGGCATACCTACACACGTACACCCACCCAACCACCAACATGTACATATACATGCAGAGAGAGAGAGAGAGAGAGAGAGAGATCAGGGCAAGTCAGTCAAAACTAAAACTCTGGGAAACCTGTTCATAGCCGCCGAGTCTGATGACAGCTCTCCATAACCTAAGCCACAAAGGGAAAAAGAAGAGCCATCAGAGCAAACAAAAAAGACAGCAAAAAATGACAGTATGCAAAAACCCCAAATATGAGTACAAGAGTCACCCAGAACTGACTTGAGGCAATTTAGAGGCTCTCCATAAAATCTTGGGGGTTTAAATTCCAAAAACCTCTCTTTGTGGAAAGTTTCCAACTCTCTCATGAATGCTGCTTGTTCCTCCTCTGTTCCCAACTCGTCAGCCATATCATTAGATTCCAAGAGGAAAGACTTGTTTGAGCTCTTGACCTCAATTGCATCACCCGAGTCCAATCCAGCCTTGGGAGATTCTTCCTTTATTTCGTTGTCCGTGAGCACCTGTTTTCCCGCCACAGCTGACAACTGTTTCCCCGTCACCGTATTGTTTGATTCTTCTTCAATTTCGTTATCCGGTTGCAACTCTGTGCCAATCATCTCATCATGCAATTCCTCCTCCCTTGTTTCAATATTTGGAGGCAACACCAATTCAGTCAGGCCAGTATTCAATTCCTCACTATTTGATTCTTGGTCCTTTGTTTCATTTTCTGTTAGAAACTCTGCCCTTATTTCCCCATATTTCAATTCATCTTCCTTTGTTGCAATGCCCACAGCCAACTCCATCCCAGTCAACCCTGTCTTCATTTCCTGCCCCATTTGATCTTCAGCTTGTGTTTCCACAGACCTCTCAACAGGAATGATAGAGTCTGACTGAATCTGGGGATCCAGGTGTGTGCCATCAAATTTTTCATTGCTGCGCTGCGGCTCATTCTGACTGGCATTATTGCCACAATCAACAACACAAAGTTCGGTAAAACCTTTTTCTTCAAGCAAGCTACCTTCTTTAGGCAATTCAAGACCCCTAACACCAGGGTGGTCAAGGTCTCTCTCAGGATGCAAATTTGAAGTTGCAATAGGGTTGTGCTCAAGGCATTCATTGTTTTCAACATTTTCATCCTCAATTTGCATAGACTCCTTGTTTCCAGCTAGTCTGCCGTTGGAGTGAGTGGAATCCTTGTTTCCAACATGGGCCTCTTCCAGGTGAGACGATTCCACCTTTTCCACCTCGTCGTCCATAAGCATGATGTCGCCGCTAATATCATCCTGTTCGTGTGTGACTTCAACCATTTCTTGGTTTCCTCCGCAGGGCCAGCACAGGGAAGAAGCCTATAATGTCACCGCTCAAGGCCCCAAAAACAATGCCAGAAGGAGGGCCCTAAATGTTGAATACTTTTACTTACTAGCCCCCAAAAATCTTGCGTTAACCCATGAAAAACAACTAACAAAGAGAGAGACGATACCAAAAACTAACGGGACAAGGGAGAAGTACCTATTCTTATCGTCGCCGGAGGCGCCGACCGTCGCCGGAGCTGCAGAGCTTTGTTGGACTTGGATTAAGATTTTGGGGGTGGAAAGATTCCGATCGGTTGGAATGTTAGGGCTGACACGGTTGTATGTATATTCTTAATTTACAAATTGTAACCTACAATTTCAAAATACTACAGTTTTATCACGAAAAAAAACTTCTGCGACTTACGTTATTGACCACACATCTCCCCCCGTATGTTTTTAGTCACATAATTCATGTACACGAGCAAAAGCGAGAGCGTGAAAGTGCTTTTAAAAATATTTTAAATTATTAGAAGTCGGAAGCATGATGATTATTGAAACCACGAGCATAGAATCGGGATTTAGAACAAATGCAAAAAATTCAATTGAAAAATTATGTGACTAAGTCTAGAAGTGCCTAATAAAACAAAATGGATGAACCATATGACATGTTTGATACGTATTTTATAGAGCAAGTAATCGTAAATGGGTAAATTCTACTCACCTCTTTTATTGATTCATTGCTTTTTTATATTTAGAAGTGGGTGAATCTAGGCTCTCTCTTGCAACGGGTCGCTCGGCGATTGATCGTTTTGCTAGTTACTTTATACCTTAGCATGCATTGACAACCTATTGACACGGTGATCACTCGACCGCTAATCTCATGCTGATTTGATAGGTATATTGCTCATTCCAAGCAAACAAAATTCACTCTACTCAGAAATATCCCGCTCGGTTTTATTGAAAGGAATCAACATTAGGGTTCGTTTGGACGGGTCCCCGCAAAGGGCACTCGTAACTGCTTTGACGAATCCCACAAACAACACCCTGAACTGCTTGGAATCTCGAGAATGGATTGCGAAATTGATATGTAGTTCCTCTAGATATAGAAAGAAAGCATGATCGGCGGTCATGAGTTCGTCTGAAATCTACCCCTCTTCTAAACTATCCATAAAAATTACCGGTAGGGATGATAATTTTCCACGATCCGATCGCCTCTGTCCCGTTCTTCATCCCAAACGAATAGGGAATTCGAGAATAGGGTAAGATTCAGGGATGATTTTAGAAAAAAAAAATTGAGAAATGGATACGATTAAGAGATACATGTACTTGTTTCCGATCCCTGCTTCGCCCCGTATCTATAAGCTAGACCTTCTATTATGTTGCAAATGTATAGGGTTTGTGTTGCTTTTAGTCATTATTGTTGCAACACTTTTTCTCTCACTTGTATAGGGAATAGGATTTCAGTCTACCACAAGTTCACAACACCCTTCTCTGGTCTTGCTCTGTAAGTCTCTGTAGGCCTGCTGCTCTACCTCTCTTGTCTCCCTCTTTGAGTCTCTGCGGCTGCACCGACCACCAAAAGGTCCATATCTGTGCAACACAACAAGTAATTGCATCATCAGAGTTAGAGCCTCTCTCTGTTCTCTCTCACGCGCAATCCTTCTCCTTCTCTCTCAATAGTTTTTTGTTTTGATTATGATATGATATGAGGTACATGATGGCCACTTGATGGTGGTTGATCCAATGCCTCAATTTCTCGAAATACTAATTTAATTCTTTTAAATTTTATTTTATTTATCAAAATAATAATTTAAAAGAAAGTCACCTTTTGTTGTTAAGTGATAAATAAAGTTGCAATGTTTGAAAATAAAAAGACAGAAATACCCCTTTTAGGTTACATTGAGAATTTAAAAATAAGTAATAAACAGATCGATCTAAGGGTATGGTTGCCATTTGGCCATATCCTTGTCAAAAGCTCTTGGCACCTCTTGCTTAGTCAGATTCTCCATCTGACATGAAATGCCAGGAATACATGAATTGCACTAATGAGTAATGAAACTTAGTAGAAAAGAAATAACCCGAAAAATCAAACTCAAAGGTAAACTACTAAACATGCAACATGATAGCATGAATAACATAACAACGTAAATAACATATAGAATAATTAAAGGCAATAAAGTATCACATAGGTACACTATGAATTCCTTTATTAAATATTTCTCGATGAACGAGACGGCATTCGGTGGGATTCTAACCCACAGAGTGAGTACATGAAACTCTAACTCCTATAACTCACCTCCGGACTCAAACCCAAAAAGGAATGGATATGGGATTGTAACCCACAAATCCATCTCGGAACTCTAATCCGAAAAAAATAGATATGGGACTGTAACCCACAAATCCATCTCGGGACTTAAACCCGAAAATAAGTGAATATGGAGACTTTAACCCACAAAGTTCACCTAAAGACTTCAACCCAAGAAGGAACGAATATGGAGACTCTAACCCACAAAATTCATCTCGAGACTTGAATTCAAAAAATAAGTCAATATGGAGACTCAAACCACCAAAATTCATCTTGTGACTCTAATCCAAAAAATAAGTAAGTATGGAGACTCGAACTATCAAAATCCACCTCAAAATATTGCCCAAAAAATTAGTGAATATATGTGAAGTCCCAGGATTTTAAAATTCAAATAAAGGAAATAAAATTTAATTTCAAGTTTTCATAATTTATAATTTCCATTTCATCATATATATTTTTTAGTTTATAATTTATTTTTATGCATGATGTTGTGTGGGCTTTTGTTATTATATGGGTTTATAGATATTGGTTTATGTAGTGAACCCAAGCCCAACTCTATTCAACTTAATTTTGACCCAAAATCCAAGCCCATGATCCACTTTGGTTGACTCATGACCCATGAGAGCACCTTATTATCTTGGTCACTACTTACTTGTTCAATTTTTCTTCTTCTTTACTTGTACACGATAGAAATATCTGCAGGATATCTCCTTACACATAGCACATGATTTCAAAATCTCTGTATATCTCCAATTTTCAACTTTGCACATAGAGGAAATCTTAGAAATTCTTGCGTCACTCCTTACTCCTCAATCTTCAATCCTCCTCAAACCACTATTTTCTCTTATTCTGGAGCAAAAGCACGTTCCTTCCTCAAGAATTCTGTAGATTTTGGCCAACAAAATCCTTCTTCTCCAATGAAAATTCATACCAAGTGCTTATTCACACTCAACCCCATATGCTCACCTTGTAATTCACAATCCCTTCTTCTATATATAGGGTATTCTCCACCTTCATTTGCAGCATCACCATTTGAAATTTAAAATTTACTAAGAGGAAGTGAGGTAGAAATCAATTTTTATAGTAGAGAGAGAGAGAGAGAGAGAGAGAGAGAGAGAAAGAAGATCCAATTGAAGTCAAGGTAATGAAACTCTTTCCTTACTTCAATTTGTATCATAGGTCATTGATTTAAGCATCAAGAAGTCATGAAAATCAAATCTAGTTTTGTGAATTTTCGTAGAAGATAGGCCAGTCGGTTGACTATGCTTTAGACCATCCAGATGAAATGCTTCTCTACATCTGTTTTATACTGTAAAATCTCTAGTCCAACTGGTTGAGCCATTTTTTAACCATCCAGATGAACATCTGCTCTGTATCTAAATATGCTATATTTTCTCTAATTCAACTGGTTGAGTTATTTCTAGCCATTCAGATGACTTTGCAAAATGATCCTAACTGGTCACTATGATTCTGACTGGTCCTTACTTTTTCACAGGCATCTTTTTTTCTTTAAATAAATTTAAGTAAAAAAAAGTTACATTATTTTAGATTTTTTACTTTAATTTTATTTAATGAAAGTAAGAAAGTACCCATTTGAAAACAATGACATTAGCAGAGTTTTTAAATTCCAACTAAATCAAAATCTTGCTATCCCCCCTCCCTCTCCCCCAAGTACAAAAGTGAAAACTCATGTTTTTTCTACCGAAAGACCAACTTGTAACTTACCCTAATCCTATCCATTTGATCCAAGCAAGTATCCATTGCTCTTAGAAAATTTCAATGAACCATTATCGCCACTTTTCATTCCTTAGTTCGAAATTTCAAAAATATTTTTTTATACTTAGTCATTTTTTCAACATTTAGATTTTTCAGTATGAGATCAAATAAACTTCTAAACTAAGACATTCATTTTAACCCTATTGTTAATACCGCAACATAAATGTTGAACTTTTCAAACCCCGATACCAACCGAATGCTATAGTGTGATCCATTTGGATGACCTTTATTAGTCCAACCGGATGACATATGCTGGATGACTTATGCTTGATACTCGACGACTTATGCTTTTATTACCTATGTTATGTTGTCTTTCATAATCATGTTAGACATCGT
The DNA here is from genome assembly GCA_014822125.1 of Arbutus unedo. Lineage (NCBI taxonomy): Eukaryota > Viridiplantae > Streptophyta > Magnoliopsida > Ericales > Ericaceae > Arbutus > Arbutus unedo. The sequence goes on along the minus strand of JABCMJ010005436.1, from coordinate 3,810 downwards.
GCCTATGCTTACATACTTTCCATATTTCATTTGGTATCATGAACCATGTTATTGTACCAACTTAGTAACGAACATGTCACTTTGAGGATAGTCACTCACGTGTTTTTGACGATAAATGAGATTTTGAGAAAAACACTAGTTTGATCATCTTAGTTGTTGTTCGAACATGTACCAACTTAGTAACGAACACGTCACTTTGAGGATATTCACTCACTTGTTTTTTACGATAAATGAGATTTTGAGAAAAACACTAAGATGTGTCATAAGAAATGCAGTATTACTCCTTGGGGAGTGTAGAGACCCGAAAAATCTTTCGTTTTTAATATAAATGTTCGGAAAATGATTGGGCATTGTATTTATACATAATTATGTGATTTTGGGTCATTGTGTTATGGAAGGATAGTCGTGAGACTTGAGGTTAACATGTTTGCAATGTGGAGGGGTTAAGTGTAATATAGGAATTGGTTTGAGTTTATATCAGATATTCCAAAAATCAAAACCCATAAAATATACCTACCTCTCTTTCTCTCTACCGTATGCTCTCTCTCTCTCAAACGCTTCACTAAAATTTCTTACTCCAAGTTTCGATTCCTTCAAGAACCTTTGATAATCCGTTGATCTTTGAAGCTATTTGGCATGTATTTGCTTGGAGGAGTTTTGTTTCAAGAGTTTTCAACATTTGGATTTAGGGCTTGCTATTAGAACTTGGATCTTGCCTTTTTGAAGCTTGAGATAGGGATTTCTCACATTTTTTGAGTGGTTATGACTTATTGTGAATCACATTTCATGCCTTGATCGTCCATCAAAAAGTTAGATTTCAAATTTTAGACCTGCAAATCTTTTTCGTATTGCTGTTCTTCCCCGACCATCCGGATGGCCTATTTATACCTGTCCGGATAGGCATGTTTGCTGCATCTCTTGTATTCTGAAATTTTTCATCTCATCTGGATGGCCTATTTATGCCCGTCCGGACAGGTCTATTTGCTGCATCTCTTGTATTCAAAATTTTACATTTTATCCGGATGACCTATCTATGCCTGTCCGGACAGACCTGGGATGTTGATGAGATTTCTTCTATGCTTTAATTCTTGGGCTTTCATCATGATTATAGGATCAAATGAACTTGTTGGAACAATAAAATGGATAGATATTGAATCTAAATACTTAACGAACGTTGACACATGACCATTACGCGAACGTTACTAGCTTCCTTCAGGAGTATGCTAGGGGGTAATACAACATTACTAGCTTCCTTCGGGAGTGTGCTAGGGGAAATACAATATTACTACCTTCCATCGAGAGTGTGCTAGGAGATGATCCTACGTTACTAGCTTCCTTCAGGAGTGTGCTAGGAGATGAACTCACTTTACTAACGTCTTTCGAGAGTGTGCTAGGAGATGACATGATATTACTAGCGTCCTTCAGGAGTGTTCTAGGAAAAACTAATGAACACACGACTTTGACATGACACGAGATAATAAGTGCTAGAATGGGAGGATGACTTACTTAGATAACGAATTGGCTGTGTTTAATTGATGAACATATTATTCTTGAATATCTATACGTTTGAGTTATGGAATGTCCTCTTTGTCCTTGATACTTATGTATTATGCCACCTCATTCATATTTATCGGTATGGTATAGATTTTCTCTACTAGGTTTTGAAACTCAACCCTTCATTCTTTTCAGGTAATGAACCGAAGTACTAGCATGGATTGCTTGACATGCGTGAAGTGATGCATTCATTTTTGGGAGCTCATACGAAAAATTTAATTTACATCTTTATAAAATATTATTTTTGGAAAGATGTGTTGTAACTTCAATTGTCTATTCTATTAATTCGAAAGAGAAATGTTTAAACTACTACTATGATCTTCATGTATATTGGCCCGAGTATTGCCTTTTTTGTGTAACCTTTCAAACTTTAAACATATCAATGAATCATGAATAAATGTTTTGGGTTAACTTATGAGGTTTGTGAAGTTTTTATTAATATTTTGTATTATTCTATTTTATTTAAAATTGAGGGCGTGACATGGAGATTGTGATAGCATGTCTTTAGCCGAGATATGAATTTTTAGCCAAACTATATTTGGTACCTTTAAGCTACGTCTTGGAACTGAGTTGGTCATGTCTGATGTATTAAGTCAAGTTATGTCATAAACCTGTTATGGTCATTACATGTGTCGAGTCTCTTGAAATAAAACCATAGTCGAAGAATGAAGTTAGGATTTTTATATCGAGGCACAACACATGGGAGACATAACACCCGAGAACATAATGGTTGAAACATGAGATACGGGAGCCAATATTTGGATACGTATGCTTCGAATATGAGGTTCAACTTAGGAGTGAGGACCATATCGGTCGGGAATATCATGGCACTATTTTGGCGATTTGACTTACTAGCAACGTTGGTGTTGACCCGAACTTAGGATTTCGAAATGAACTTTGGACAATTATGAGTCTTGATTAGATGCGTGTCAAGAGCTACAGAAAACCTTAGAAAATAGACTTGGATTTTCATTGTGCACTTCATACTTTAGTTATTTACTATTAATATTGTTTTCGCTTATTCATTATCATTGTTCATGATTTGTTCATACATCATTCATTCTGTGACATAAATTGGATAATGGGTAGGTTTTTATTACCGAGTTTTATCGCTCATGGTGCAACTTTTTCCCTACCTCTGGTCTTTCATGTCAGCTGCTAACAATAACGTAGTCGAGCTCTTTTAACCAGCCACCGATGATAGCACTTGCGTGGAGGACACCATAGCACCATGGTTCACCTAGTTTCTGTCAAGCTCTATTTTATTCTTGTATTAATGTGTTTCTATTTCAATTATATAATTAAAACTTATTTTATTAATGAAAAAGTCAGTCTTTTAATGTTAAATATTTTATTTAAGGTTTTCGATAAATTGGGGTGTTACAATATAGAGACTCAAACTACCAAAATCTATCTCGGGACTCTAATTCAGAAAATAAGTGAACATGAGGACTATAACACACAAAATTCACCTTGACGCTTGAAACAGGAAAGAAATGGATAGGAGACTCTAACTTACAAATTCATCTCAAGACTCTAACCTGTAAAGCATAATGGAATATGGCATGATGGCCTTCAAAACTAGTTTATTATATTTCATTAACATCATTACTTGTCTTTATCATGCTTTTTAAGTTTTTCAAATAAATCACATTCACACTTATGTCCAACTTATTGATAAACAGGCAGCACAACGACAATAACAGGGTATATCCAACATTTCAATTACTCATATTTCATTAACAACAAAACAATGATGATAATATCAGGATAACATCAATAACACCATATGCATATCATGAACGATGATTAAAGCGTAGTAGTGTTACATATTTTGAGTGGTAATCACGCCCTCTCGTAATTGCATGGGGATCCGATGACGTAAATATAAATACACGTGAATGCATATGCATGTGTTCGAATGCCGGGGTATATTTTACAGTAGTGATCGAAGCCTGAGAACCAAAACCCGAACGAAAACCATGACCGACTAGTAGGCCGGTTGGCTACCCCAGTGATCGGTGTGCTGACTGGGAGCGGCAATCGGGGTGTTGGTTTATGGGTTTCTCTGATTTTTGTCAGAGAAAAGTCATGGTGTTTCTCATATTAAACACCTAGATCATACAATTGGAACATAAAGCAAGTACTTAAGGCCTCGTTTGATAAACTTCTTCGTAAGTTGGGATTCGTAAGGTGGTGGGATTAGGATGGGATTCGTAATACCAAGAGATTATTAAAAACTGTGTTGTATGTTTG
>JABCMJ010005420.1:0-23814 GCA_014822125.1 Arbutus unedo | reverse complement strand
TAATATTGTGACCCAACTCATCGAGACTATTGGCCCACAAGATCTCACTCTATAATGAATCAAAGTCAACAACATTAAATGTACATATCCATTAATTATCTTTGGGTTAAGAGCACAAGCATTCATAATAACCATGAGGTGCGAATTATATTATATTGTCAATATAAATATAATTACCTCAAAGTGGTCCTATTTAACACACACAAGTGTACTAATACAGTGAGTTAAAACTATACTATTTTTCGTGGTTAAGATAGACCTACTAAAACACTATGTTACAGTTCTACTGATAGTGTGTCCAATTCTACCTAAGACTGTAAACTAAAGACTTATATTCTACAACAACCAATAATTTGATCCTCTGTGTGTAAGCTAAACTCTATACACCAGATTATCTACTATGTGGAATAAGGGACCCTGATGCACAATATGATATGATATAATGCATACGTTGACCATAAAGGTTCTCATCAAGAGAGGTTATGTAAAGGCAAAGAGATCACATTTTTGAGCTCACACTCTGTTCATGATCAAGGTGCAATAGGATTGCGATAGAAGATCTCGAGGTCAGTCGAGCAAGATCATTCCAGCTGTGCTCAAAGTTCGATCAGGATCAAATTGTGAAGATAGTCAAGATCAAACCAGAGAGATCTCGAAGGTATGAACCCTAGTTCTGCCTAGTAGGGTCTTTATATTTTTTTTTTTGTATAATCTATACGCGTTCATCACTAGGTCTCGAAAATCGTTCCCTAACAGTGGTATCAGGGCCGGTTGTGATAACACGTGTGGTTTATATGGACCATGTTGTCCAAGTAAAATAGAACATAGTATTATATTAACGTCTGTTTTGCAGTTCTCATATCCCACTATTATGGTCATGCATGTATGATTTTGTGATAGCCAGTTTTGGTGTGATTAGATCCCACACTATTTTTATGTGTGGTTACGTATTTTTTTTATTATCAGTTTTGGGATTTGTAATATTAATACGTAACATGTGAACTTCGGTCATATGGAGGATTAGAATTTGATGTAACGATTTTAGTTTATTTACAACATCTATTTTCATTGATATAGCCTTGTGAACTCCTATTTGGAAGCATAGAATCAATATGTAATAACAGGTTCTGATGATAGAAGAAATCAGCGATTTTGGAGGACAAGTTGATGGCAAGAATCAACCCCCTCTTGGGTCTCGGGAATTGACCCCCTAGTTGGAGGCATAGAATCAATATATAATAACTCGTTCATCACTGGGTTTCGGGAATTGACCCCCTTTGACCCCCTGCGTCAGCATCAACTTCGTTTTAGGGGACAAGTCGACGGCAAGAATTAAGCCTATTTTCAAAATTGACGATTTGACCATAATAGTTGGGATTTCTATTATGTTTATGTTTCCTTATTCATATGTGATTGGTATTGCTTTCTTGTTTAATTATAGTTCCCGTATAATTTTGGACAACATGAAATATTGACCTATACCAAGATTAATCACATGCAAATATTTTTATAACTTTCATGGAAAAATATTTTTAAATAACTAAGGGGGAGAGTGAGTTTGTCACGTACAAATTCTATGGTCTCCATTACTAGTTTGTAGATGATATGATTAATTTTATATGTTGATTTTGAACTTTCCTCCACATCAAATAGAATTAATTGTGGAATCATCAGTACAAGCTTCATTGGGATGCTCTAACTTAATTATTGTGTGAATTATGTCTTCATCTGAAATGATTCATTACGGAATAATTAATTTAGTGTGAGGTGATGGTCTACATTTAGCTATAAATAATAGTATTCTCTCCATCTGAGTCATTGCTATTATTTGTAAGATCAAAGTTGGGTCCGCTATTTAATTTTGCTTAACAATAGTTTTTTATCTAGACAGTTAAAATTAAAACGAATAGGCCTATCTACACAAATGATGAAAAGTAGTGAACTTTTCCATCGAAGGCATACTTTTCATGGTGTTGTGGATTGTCGATGTTTTTCTATAAAATGTTTTGGTAAAGAGAACCAATATTTTAAATGAAATTCAAAAATTTTTATTTTTCCTTCATAATTATTATTATGTGATTCTCAGATTCAAGAATGGACTCTTTCAATCCACTTTCAGTCATTCTCAAAGAAAACAAACTCACTGGACGTAATTATATTGACTGGAAAAGAAATTTGAATATAGTGTTGACTGCTGAAGAGTACAAATATGTGCTCAGTGAGGATTGCCCACAAAAACCTAATGAGAGGGCAACCGATGATGAAGCTCGGCCTTATAAGAAGTGGGGTAAGGCTGATGAGATGGCGCAGTGTTACATTTTGACATCTATGTCAAATGTTCTGTAACATCAACATTAGTCTATGCCCACTGCCTATGACATGATGATGAACCTCAAAGAAATATTTAAGGATTAGAATCGTGTAGTAAGGCAGGTTGCTATGAGGGACTTGCTTAACACAAAGATGGCTGAAGATAGCTCAGTGAGGGATCATGTTATGAAGATGATGAGTCATCTAAATGAGCTAGAGATCCATTGAGCTGAAATGGATGGGAAAATTTAGATCGATATCATACTCCATTCACTGCCAGAGAGTTTTAAGAATTTTCGTATGAATTACAATATGAACAAATGTTGTTATACTATAGCGGAACTTCTTAAGAAACTCCAAGCAGCAGAGGGCGTAATGAAAAAGACAAGAAATGTGTTTATGCTTGAGAAATGTTCTGCTTCTAAACCAAAAGGTAAGAAGAAATAGAAAATGGCTCAAAAATAAGTTGTAATTCCTGAAGTGAATAATGGACCTCAAGGTGAAGTGAAAAAGCCTAAGGGCAAGTGTTTTCACTGCAAGCAGTCAGGGCACTGGAAAAAGCAATCTCCGGTCTATCTTAACAAATTAAAAAATCCAGGTAAAATCTATTTACTAGTGGTTGAAAGATATTTAGTGGTGTATTCTACCAATTCATGGTGTGTAAATACGGGAACCACTAATCATATTTGCAATTCATTAAAAGGGTTTCAGGAAACCAGACAACTTAGTGATTGGGAGGTTTACCTACACATGGGCAATACTACAAAAATAGTAGCAGTTGCAGTGGGAGATTTACATCTTAATTTTGGTAGAAATACGAATTTAATATTAAAAGATTGTCTTTATGTTCCTAGTATTAGAAGAAATTTGATTTTAGTTTATAAGTTGGTTAAAAACGGTTATTTGGTTAATTTTGACTCTGTGGTTATTAAGTTTAATAAACGTTTTATTTATCTTGGTTCATTGGTGGATGATTTTTATGTTATTAATCTTATCTCTCCCACACTACAACTAAATGAATTGAATAATACGAATAGTATATAATGTAAGAGAAAGACACTTTTTGAATTGAACCAAACGCATCTTTGGCACTTACGCCTAGGTCATATTAATTTGAAAAGAATTTCTAGACTAGTTCAAAATGGACCATTGGGTTCATTAGAAGTAAAGAAACTTTTAGTCTATGAATCCTATTTAGAAGGTAAAATGACAAAAAGACCCTTCTTGGCCATAGGGTATAGAGCTAAAGAACCGTTAGAATTGGTTCACTCTGACGTCCAAGCAAAAGGTGGTTTTGAATATTTCATCAGTTTTATTGAGGATTATTCAATGTGTGGGTACATTTATTTGATGCGTCGTAAGTTCGAAGCCTTGGAGAAGCATCTTGGAAAAGCATCTTGATGGGTAAATTTAAAGAGTATAGGACAAAAATGGAGAAGCATCTTGGAAAATATATCAAGACTCTGATCGTGGTGGCAAATACCTTTTGAGAGAGTTTAGGAACTACTTATCTGATGAGAGAATTACGTCTTAGTTGTCTACACCTGGTATGCCACAACAAAACGATATAGAGGAAAGAAGGAATAGGACTCTTATAGACATGGTAAGATCTATGATAAGTTATTCAGATTTAGCAATTTTATTTTGGGGACATGCATTAGAAACAATAGCATATGGCATGAATGTCAAAAGACAACAACTTTATTAGTTCAGTTGATCTCATCAACCGCTCATCAGTCGAGCCGACGTTCAGTTGAGGAACTATTGTAGTGGGCCAAAATGCTGAGCTGACCCGATAGCCAGGCTGAGGAGCTCTAGTGGGCCAAGATGGTAGTCGGCCTGGACATACCAAGTTGCAGAGAGGCCCAAAGTCTGGATAGTGGGTTGGGTTGGCAATGTTAGCTGTTGCAGGGCCGAGCTCCGACCCGTTGTCTAAAAGAGAGGCGCAAATTTGTAACTCATGGAAAGAGGCCTGGAATCGTAACTTCAGGATTATGACAGGAACCTCAGTAAGGAAGGCTCGTAATTAAAGAAAAACTCACGTTTAGGAAGTAGGAAGTTATGGAAAGATTTTAAATGGAATCCTTGATCAATCGAGAAAGAGTCTTGAGATGATTTTGCTACCAACGTGAGAAGCACATGATTGCCTATATATACAGGGGACTTTAGGAAGGAAAAAAAAAGTATGCTATCAATTACAAATACAGTTACTCTTGTATTTTATTTTACGTGTCCTAACTTAAATATCATAGTGTCTTTCGGCTGGTAACGGACGGGTGACACTAAAAAATTGTTCTCTGCGCAGACAACAGACACTACTCGGATCTTGTAAGCATATTGAGCTAGACTAGCACATGTTAACGACACCACAGAAACAGACAATAGATTTTATACGCAGATTTCTTGTTAAACGGGCAAAAGTGGCATATTTGGTGTTCTACCCTTGACATTAAGCTAACCATGACTATAAACTTGTATACACCGACTACACATCAAGTCTCAAGTGCTTCAATTCAGAGTTCCATTGGTTTGCAATATCTTCTGCTACTCTTTTTGCATCAACGGAAGCCCCCAACAAGCCTAGTCTTGTAAAACCCACACTGTATACTCCATTCTTCCCCTTCCATTTTTCAGGAAATGGCCTTTTCGGATTGCCATCTTCTGGGTTGAACAAGTTTCCCACCTTGAAGGAAAAAGAAATATGGTGAAAATGTTGTATCAGCTGTACAGGTATGAAAAAGCAGAACACTGTGGAGCTAATTGCATATTGATTTTGAATTTACCATTAGCCATGAGGCTACGTTGCTTCTATAGCCTGTTGCTAGAATAAGTGAGTCAAATTCACCTGATCTGCCATCCACAAACTCTACACCTCTACTTGTGAATCGCTTAATACCATCAACAATCTGAGAAATCAAAAATTGAACTCTTGACTTTTAACTATGATGTTTATAAAGGGCCATAAATGGCCCACTTGGAACCTTTACTTAGGTTCTTAATTAGGTTTTAGATCAAAAGTTAGCACTAACCTTCATGCGACCGGATTTTATTTTAGCAATAGTTCCGACATCCAAAACTGGTGTTTTTCCAGCAGTATTCTTGAGTTCAAGGGGGCCGATTGCTGGTCTTTCGATCCCCATTTGGCTCATGTCTCCAAGGATTAACCACGAACACAGGAGAAGGAACCAATCAACTAATTTGACCGGAAACCATTTTAGTAAACACAATGAAAGAGAAAAGGTTGATATACCCAACACCTCTCTCGGCAAAATATGCAACTGCAGAAAACATGAACTAGATTTGAGAGGCAATAATTCATGAGAAATGAAACTCTGATTCATGGATTGTGTTAATCAGAACAGTTCAAGCTTCAAGAAAACACCAACCCCCCCCCCCCCACACACACACACACACAAAAGAAAAGGGATGAACTATGTGTTTTGGTAGAATACTATAATGTAAGGAATATGAAACAGTTATGAATCCACGACCATACAAGCTAAGTTTTGTATTTTTTTACGTTAAAGAAAAAACTCATAACAAACGTCAAGCATGCATCGATTCCATAGAAATCTAAAAAGATAAGAATCTTATTGAAGTCAATACATTGCAGGGGAGTGTTCTGCCTTTAAGGTAGAAGCAGAACTGGGAAGATGCAAAACAAAGTAGAAAGATGACCGAATGAAAGACTTTACCTTCTCTCTTACCACTATAGAAACTTGAGCACCACTATTACAAAGGTCCAAACCAATCTCCATGCCTGAATTCCCACAACCCACAACCAAAACCTTATCCCCCTTAAAATCTTCTCCACTTTTGTACTCGCTAGCATGCAGTACTTTTCCTCTGAATTCCATGAGTCCATCAATCTGTGGCAGCACCGGTTCTGCATTTTCCCCTGTTGCCACAATAAGCCACCGGCACACAAAAACTGACTCATTGGTTTGGACCTGCCATAGCCCCATGGTCGCATCGTACTTAGCCTGTTTAACCTCCTGTCCAAACAAGGGCTTGATTGAGAAATGCTCCGCGTAAGCCTCCAAGTAGCTGATGAACTGCTGCTTTTCCGCGTACGATGGGAATTCTTGAGGGAATGGAAAATGAGGAAGTTCACAGAATTTCTTAGGGAGATGGAGTTTTAAGCCATCGTATGTTTTCAGTTTCCATAAAGATGCTAGACAGTTCTCTTTCTCTATGATCATAAAAGGGACCCCTATTTTCTTAAGGCATGCAGCTGCAGCTAGTCCAGAAGGTCCAGCACCGACGATCACTGGTCCTGGGACCAAAGCACGCTTCAATTCTGAGCTCATCGGTTCAAAAATCATTCCATTCTTCATGATTATAGTATCATTCTATTACAATGGAAAACAATTTTGCAAGACCTATTCAAATGTATTTTGAAGTTATGGTCCTGAAAATGTAGAAAAAGTCTGATTCAGTCAGGTAAATAGAGTGAAGGAAAGGAGTAGTTTTAAATCAAGAAGTACCAAAAGCAGTGTCCTTGCAAAAAGTTGATTGCTGACTTGCCTATGCTCTGGCCCCTCCCTTTAAAAAGGAGAATTTGCTGCTTGTTTGGTGTGCATAATTTAAAGACGTCAATTTCTTTGCTTTGGGAGTATAGGCATATGTACAACAAAAAATTGAATTATAGCTTTAGAAATTGACGGATTAGATTGGGAATTACTTATAAAGAAGAAAAAAACATTACAGTTAAAGACAGCAAGTTCAACCCACCTCAATTAAGTCTACCTTGTCCTGATCACAAAAGCTGGATTGCAGAAAAAGATATTGGGTTGAAGTAGATATGGGAGTAATTTATAAAAATATTAAACAAATAATGCCAATATTATAATTCAGTATTCACGTCAATTGTTTCGGCATATTTACGTAAATATTATGTTTTCCAGTGTCTTATCATTGCTTTACAATTTCTCTTGGTATCTTTTAACTTTTGTTCCTTTTTGCGATTTATATATTTCAAAGTTTCTATCTTAATTGGGAGGGTGCTCCTTTCTTGATAAGAGTGAATTTTCTAGGAGAGTTTGACTTCAGAGCGCAAGAGCAAAATTTTGAGGTGGATTCGTCGCTTGGGTAGAAAATTTCTGCTACGAAGGTATTGTATTAGGCCGGATTTGCACAATAGTGGATCTTCAGCCCAAGATCACTCTTGGCCCACTCGAACTAGGCCCGAGTGGGTCTAGGGCCAAAAATTACACTACTAACTTTTGGCTTAATAGGTTGAACAACTGGGTGAGCCTCGGTCACTCTTTCTTGGTCCCTCACGTACGTGATCAGCATCTGTACTTGGTCACTCTCCACCCTCGACCATACTGCCGAATGTCGTGCATTCAGCATAGTCACATCGAAGGCGTGCTACTCACATTCTAGCCGTTGTACGAAGAAACGTGGGGAAGGTAGCTACTACACATGTAGACGTGCTCATCCGATCTGCACAGAAATGGGACACATAGCATAACCATCGTGATTCTCAGACCACAGCACTACACTCTCAGCCGAAACCTCAGGCAAGCGGTTGGGTTCTTACTTTATAAATACTACAGCGACACTCCAACCTCAAACACACGCATATACTCGCACAAACTCTCGTATTTTCAAGTTGTTTTTGCTCTCATTAAAAGCTAACTTGATCGTCGAAGTGCCCACCAGAGACCCAACTCTGGTCAGCACTAACTTAGTGTTGAGTGTTTTGCGGGTTTAACTAGAGAGTTCGCAACATACTTTCGAGAAGTCTATTCGGATTCTAGACTCCACTATTTGGCGACCACACTGGGAGATCCATTCGACTTCTCGCCTCAAACTCTCATTCTCACCTTTCTCTAACCCTTTCAAACTCAGCCCCATGGAAAAAATACCGAGTTAGAAAAATGATCAGATCAAGCCTGACCAGGCAAGGAAGGCAGTCGTGGGTGCCGATTTCGTAGACCCCGTAGCTTTACTGCCTCTGCCTCTGCCTAAAAAGATTCTTGTCGAGCTTAGAGACCGAACATATGTAGAATGCCAAGAAGCTTAATTGGCCGAAAGGATCAGCTCCTCCAACTGGTCAGGGGGGAGGTAGCAGTTGAAAGTGGCCCCTTCAAAACAGAGAAGCATCTCAAGCCAAGCACCGCAGGCACAACCGAACTCGCTCCCCTAAGAGGGGGGAAGATCGCAAGCATCTGGCCTTTGAACGATGAGGAGGTAATGGCAAGGTTGGATGTCCTAAGGACGGAACTAGGAGCTGAGAGAGAATACGTTATCCCCCTTCCAAGCACAGCACAGACGATGAGCACCGAGCACAACGTGTCTCGATACACAAGCAATTGGCCGCACAATCTGTTAGTAGCTCCCATTCATTCTCTTCTCCAACCATGGCTTTAGGCATTATGCCCACTCACGAGACTCAGTTGGATAAGAGGTGCGGTGGACACAGGGACCGATCCCCTCGGCCTCCTATGGTCCTACAAATTGCCAAAAGGGCCCATCCTCTCCTTCAAGGATCTTTCCCTTGCTTTTCTTGCTTAGTTTGTTACTAGTAGTAGGCAGAAGAAGGGAGTTGGCTCCCTCCTGGCCCTAAGAAAGTTCGCTAACAAGTTCCTCCGCCAGTATGCAACCTAATAACGGGAGCTCTTCAATGAGATACAAGGCTGCGACCTGGCAATCGCCATAACCTCGTTGAACCTCGACTTGGATCACTGAAGCCTATTTTTTGAGGATCTGATGTTATCCAGTCCTGCCAATATGGACGACTTAATGAGTCGATCGACAATCATTGCCGACTGGAGGAAGCCCACAGCGAATGGCGTTAGGCCGAACAAAACCATCCCCAATAGGGAGATGGGAACAAAAATACAAGTAGCAATGGGGGATGACAAAGTGTCAATATGGTAGCTTCTGGCCAGAAAAGAGGCCCTTGGTCTCACGGATTCGCCATTGTGAAGACCATCTTCAAAGTGCCGACATATGAGATTCTCAAAAGGATCCAAAACAAACCACACTTCGAATGGCCGAGAAGGCCACTCGGTGATCAACGGAAGCCTAGTGAATCCCTACCACTGTTCTTATCATAGAGAGAAAGGGCACCTGACAACTAGGTGCGAAGCTTGGAGGGATTTCCTTGAGAAGCTGGTGTCCGAAGGCCACCTCAAGGAATACATTGATGAAGAGAAGACGAGAGTTGGACCCCAGCCAACAACTGAGGGGGAAAACAGCTCTCAAGTCTGAGTAATTAACGTGATCCATGGAATGGTGGATCCAACTATAGAAGAGAACCTTCAGCCTGAATCAAAAGGGCAACCTCTGGTAAACAGGTCGTGACAGTAAGCTCGGGCACCAAATGCTCACATCTGGATGGCCAGACCAAAAGCGGTCTTTCTTTCTCCAACCGAGACCTAGAGCATCTCCAGATGCCACACAATGATGCCTTGGTCGTTTCACTCACCCTCAGCAACTCTTTAGTCTGCCAAATCTTGGTAGACCAGGGGAGTTCGGCCAAGGTCATGTATTATTCCTTGTTCATGGAACTTTACCTGTATGTGACTGCCCTCGAACCCACTAAGGTCCCTCTAGTGAGATTCAACTCTGCCCCTGTATGGCCACTTGGCAAAATCAGACTTCATATCCACGATGGCTCTAAATTTGTTGAAGTAGAGTTCGTGGTTATGGACATGCCGAGTCCGTACAATGTCATCGTGGGTAGAATCTGGCTACACAAGTTGGGAGTCATAGCTGCCACGTACCACCAAGTCCTTTATTATATGGGGGCCTAGGGGCAAGAAGAAGTACTGTGCAATCAGATGGCCGCCAAAAAATGCTATGTGGCGACAATCAAGAGCAAGGTCAACCCAGAACAGGTGCACTCAATAGAAGTGTCGGACGCACTAATACTCGAAGATGTCGGCACAGAAGCCGCAGAGAAATTCGTCGAAGACTTAGTTCCTATTCCAGCTGATGACACAAATACCAACAAAACATCTCTATTGGGATCAACCTTATCACAGGCCGAGAAGGAAGAGATGACAGCCTTCCTTCGACAAAATAAAGAGGTGTTCACCTGACGCCATAAGAAATGCCGGGGGTTGACCCCTCTTTTATTTTTCATGAACTCAACATTGATGCCTCCCGCCGAGAAGTGATTTAGAAGCCTTGACGATCGACAGTAACCCAAACTAACACTGTCATCGAAGAGGTCAATCGCTTGTTGGAAGCCAGAGATATTCAAGAGGTACAATACCCGATGTGGCATGCTAACATGGTGGTCGGTAAAAAGAAGTACGGCGAATGTCATGTTTGTGTGGATTACACAAACCTCAATGATGCTTGTCCCAAGGATTGCTTTCCCCTATCGAAGATCGACCGACTGGTGGATTCAACAGCCAAGCACGCCCAGTTCAGTTTTATGGAGGCCTACCGAGGATATCACCAGATCGCCATGCGCGAGCCTAACAGGGAGAAGACGACTTTCATTAGTCCCCGAGGGCCTTTTTGCTATAAAGTGATGCCTTTTGGTCTCAAAAATGTCGAGGGCTACTTATTAATGAATGATAACCAAAATGTTCGGTGAATAGATTGGCGACACGATGGAGGCTTACATTGACGACATGGTCATCAAGAGTCGGCACGAGGCCGACCACCTGGCACATCTTCAGAAAGTTTTCAACATCCTCAAAAGGCACAAGCTCCACCTAAATGCTAAGAAGTGTGCCTTCGAAGTCAACTCGGGAAAATTTTTGGGCTACCTTGTCACCAAAAGGGGCATTGAAGCTGATCCCAACCATATCACCGCCATCAACAATTTGGAAGCTCCCTACACAATCAAGAGAGTTCAAAAATTAATAGGGAAGGCAGCCGCACTGAACAAGTTCATCAACCAATCCTCCAAAAAATGTTGACCCTTCTTTGAGCTCCTTCAGATGTGTAGTCAAAGGAGCTCCAACTGGACCCCAGAGTGCGATTGACCACTACAAGATCTCAAGCATTACTTATCCTCGACACCACTCCTTACCACACCAAAAGAGAAAAAGCCTCTCCACATTTATCTATCATCTCTCAGCACGCTGTCAGTTTAGTTCTCATACGTTAGGAGAAAGACGATACATAACATTTTGCGTTACACCACAAGATATAATCACATGTGCCACACTTCATATCCAAAACAAGGTCAAACTACACATTAGTCCAAACCCAATCCTTAAAACAAGGGGAATAGCCTATACAAAAGAAAATACAATAGGTTCGATGCCGGAAACAAACAACAAAATAAACAACCCACGAGATCAAGGGTCCAACCAACTATCCAAAGGAATCCCACAATATAAGCCATAAGAACCAAATATCCAAATAATACCCAAACTCATGTAAAATGGGTCAAAATGAAGTTTACACCATAAATGGAAGTGAGAAACATTCCTACCTCAAGATATAGTTCCAAGTCTTGAGCTCCAAGAATTTGAGCTCCAATGGTGGTGAGAAAAATCCATTAAAGCCCCTCTAAGTGAAATGGTGTCTCCAAGCTCGAGGTATCACCCACTCTAGAGATATAAGTGGTGGATCTTGAAAGAATTTGAAAGATCTTAAGTTTATATCAAGGATTGAAGTGGAGAGTGGGTGGAAAAGATGAAATTTTAGAGAGAGAAAGGGAAGAAAACCCTTTTTGAAAAACTTTAAATCTATCAAAAAAATCTGATCTGGACTCTTTAAAATCGCGTAAAAGGAAGCCTAACCAGTCGCGGGATAGGCCTGACTGGTCATGGTTGACCACTGCCTCAAAAACTCTAAAGCGTGGCTAATAGCATGGCTGGTCATGGCTGCACAACTAGCTGCATGACTAGTAGCATGACTGGTCACTGCCACCTATTGTCCAAAAATTTTAAAATTTCAAAATTTTTAACCCTCTAACCATCAACACTCATTTCTAACAACACTAAAACTCTTTTGACATTCCGAACATTAATATAAAAACGAAAAAAATTTCGGTTCCTTACAAGTTTTCTTATTGAATTAGGTAATGTTTTCTTATTTTTCTCCTAGAGTTCCCTTATTTATGGACCTATGAGACTTAAATCTACACATTCAATCTTTAGCAATAGTTTTCTCTTAGGTTTTATGTTCTTCCAGCAATAAAATTTCAGCAATTTATTACTTTTCTGTTTCAAGCCTCATTTAATCAATTCAAGTTTCCAATAAGATTGTTGGAGCTTTATTTCATTCATCAAATCTAGTAAAATATTTTCAATTTATTATTTAGTTTTCTATTTCAATATGCTAGGCTAAATTTCTTAGGCAAGATCCAATGATGAATTTTATCTCATGATCCACAGTTTCAACATCTTCTCATGTTTTTCACTGCTTATTCAAACTGATTCAAATTCTTAATTTTCAAACCAAATCCAGAGTGTTAAGCTCTTGATCAATCGTCGCCATTGGTTTGGTACAATTGATACTTAGATCAATATCCTCCTATATTTTGACTTATTTTCTGAATAAGAATCAATTTTGAATACATCTTTCAAATCAAACTATTTTTCATCGAATGATCTTCTGATCGAGATTCTCTAACTTAAACCATCGATTTAGTTATAAAAACAAGATGTTGTTACCTAAAATCTAGAATGGAAGGATTTTACGTATATGGCCTACTTTCCTTAATTAGTTAGTTTCCTATTTAGTTTAATTGCAGTTTTACATGTTAGTCATCCAAAAAACAAAAGTTAGCGTCCGAAACACTACAACTTCAAGCCTCGTAATCCACCTTCCTACTGTTGTTCATGAATCGATACTCTATCTTGCTGCTATACTGGTTTTCCGTACTTTTGAGGTAAGGATGGGTTTCATTATTAAATACTGATTTGGTCAGTGCATCAGCGACATCTCTTTTACCGGTCGATCATATTTTTAGCATCGTTGCCAGGGAACAGCCAAGCCAAGGTACATAACTTGCAGTTGTTGAATTTTTCTTTTCTTTTCATATATCCTTATTGGGAGTGATTTTTTGTGTTTGAGTGTTTACAATCGTGACCACATGAATCGACTTGTCAGAATTGAAAGTCTCCCCATTAATGCGACGACTGCCAAAAATAGGGCCAATGATGTTCAAGCACCACCGCCACCACGGACCATGCGGGAATATTTACACTTGACTCACAGTACCGCACATTCTTACTATGATTTACCATATGGACTGCCCAATAACAATACTTTCCATGTTAAGCCGAATACGCTATCTATGCTCCCATGTTTCACGGAATGGACAACAAAAACCTTTATCACCATATTCGTGACTTTAAAGAGATGGTTAGTACTTTTACTAACAATGCAGCCCAAGTTGAGATGGTCAAGATGAGACTTTTTCCATTTTTCCTAAAAGATAAAGCCAAAAGTTGGCTTATCACTTTAAAGTCTAATGTTGTGCCAAATTGGGTTGCAATGCAAGCTGAATATTTAATATGTTTTTTTTTCAATGCATCAAACTAATTCAAAAAATTTCTGAAAGATCCAACGAGACTTTTTGTGAATGTTGGAAACGTTATAAGGAATATCTGTCAGCCATTCCACATCACGGTTATGATGACTGGCAGTTGGTTGCTTTCTTTTACGAAAATATCTCTGCACGCAATCGCCAGTTCATAAACATGATGTGTAATGCCGATTTCCTTAATAAGCAACCAGCTGATGCATTAGATTATCTGGATGAATTGGCATCAACCAATAAATCATGGGATTACACTGATCCACATGATCGTACCTACAAGCAAACTTTTGCTACCCAACTCGCCCATGGTAAGTATGTCCTAATAGAAGAAGATGACCTAAATAAAAAGCTTGACTTGCTAACTAGAAAGATGAAAATAATAGAAATCAATAAAGCTAGCGAGGTCTCTTCTGTTTCTCAGCGAAACGAAGTGTGTGTTATTTGTGGGACACTAGGCATCCTACTCAAAAGTGCCCCACTATACCTGCTTCCAAAGAGATATTACATGGTCATGACTTTGCTGAAATAAATGCCCTCAATCAGGGGCAAAGGCCAAACAATGTTGCATATTATCCAAGGTAAAAGAACTACCCAAACTTTAGCTGGAGAAATAACAAGCCAATTGGGCCCACTGCTGGTCCATCGGGATTTTCAACAAAAGGGCCACTCAATTTTAAAAATCAAAACTTTTCTGCACCACAAAGGCAAGGACCACATCGATACCCGCCTAATGCTCAATAGTCCTATGCTCCTCAGGGACCTTCTATGGGTCCCAATGCCTATCAACTACCTCCAAAGTGGAACCTTGAGAACCTTTTGTCAAAATTTCTAGAAGGCCAAGCAAACATCAATGAGCAAACTACACAAGCCACTGGACCATTCGTTCTCAAATGGCTAAAATCACTGCGACCTTAGAAGCTTTACTACAAGAGAAGGGTTGGTTTCCTGCCCAACCATGGGAAAACACTCAAGGTCAACATTTTGTGGGTAACTTAGCGCCTCTAAATCTCGAGCAAGCCAAGTCTATCAACACTTTAAGGAGTGGGAAGAAAGTCAACAAGACTATTCCTCCCAACACTATTTCTCCTCCTGTCTTCGCTTGTACTTCCAATTCAAGGGACCCTCCTAGTACTTTGACACCACCAACCACAAACACCCCTATGGGAGACACTGTTGTCTCCACTTGTCCTATTCTAGCACCATTCCTTCAAAGACTACAAATCCAGCCCAAACCCAGTCCCAGTGCTAAAATTAAAGAATTGTTTAAACAGGTCAAGATTAACATTCCCCTACTCAATGCTACTCAACAGATACCTTCTTATGCAAAATTTCCAAAAGACTTGTGCACTCATACATGTAAACATAATGCGCAAAAGAGAGTATTTCTTACTCAGCAGGTTAGCTCTATCATTCAGACTCCCATTCCACCCAAATACAAGGATCCTGGTTGTCCTACTATTTCCATTCAGATTGGGGGGAAAAGTTGTGGAGAAGGCCTTGCTCGATCTTGGGGCACCTGTGAATTTGTCGTCATATTCTATGTATGAGCAGTTCAAATTAGGGGATATGAATTCTACTTTGTTGACCCTTCAGTTAACTGATCAAAGTGTTTGGGTCTCAAGGAGAGTGGTTGAGGATGTCTTGGTACAGGTAGACACTTTTGTCTATCTTGTTGATTTTGTGGTATTGGATACTTATCCTATCTCAAATCATAGGCACAAACACTGATTATACATGGTAGGCCTTTTTCGGCCACTTTTGACGCCATTATTCATTGCCAAAATGGGTTGCTCAACATGACTTTTAGAAACATGAAACGGGAGTTGAATATCTTTAATGTTGAAAATCAGATGGGAGATGATGATGAAGTCCATAATGTGAGCCTCGTTGATACACTTGTCCAAGAACATGTGGATCGTCATTATTTCTCCGATCCTCTGGAAATCGTTCTTAGTCAGGAAGAGACCACCTTTCTTAACTCTCCCAAAGTGGAGTATCTTTGTGCCATCTTGAATGAAAAAGAAGTTATGGGCAACAATAAGTGGGTACCCGCATTTGAACAGCTACCACAGATTAAACTCAAGCTCTACCATCCACTGTTTGACCACCGAAGCCTGAGCTAAAAAATCTACCGTCCACACTAAAGTATGCCTTCTTATGTGCATTTAAGACTCTTTCGACTGTCATCTCATATAGCCTTGAAAACCACCGAGAAGATGCATCGTTGAAATTTCTAGGAGCTCACAAACTACTTTAGGGTGGACCATTACTGACATCTACGGGATCAATCCCCTATTGTGTATGCACCGCATATATCTCGAGGATGATGTCTATCACATCCTCAAATTTAAAATAGAACTAATTAAATAATATCTCGAGGATGATGTCTGTCATGCAACAGTCCAAGCACCCATACCGAACAATGCTAAACGTCTGAAGTTGCACCTGAAAAGAAAATAGAGGAGCTGAGCTAACAAGCCCAATAGAGCAATCTATACCAATCTTACATAAATACGAAATGGCATGGTATGACAAGTAAACATAAATGTCCAGTAATAGTGAGATCATGAATGAAATCAAGTTAAAGGCTAAGGATGAATTATGTCATGTAGTAACGTCAATAACATCAGCAAGTGTGTTATAAAACCATTTATCGCACTTCGTAGGTTATTAGTCCAATCAATCATGTCCTCATTGCATCTTTATTTTTTTATACCTAATAATTTCGTAGGAAACTAGTTCATCACTCCTAGCATTCCCTTTCAAGGAGTCTAGTTTAAGGCCTTTCTAACTTTCCAAAAAGAGTCTAGTACAATCACCCTAGCATTCCTCTCGAGAAGTCTAGTTCATCCATTGTGTAGTTCAAGTGTCTCACGCATGTCACGTGTCCCATAACAATTTTATTTTATCAACTTAAACTCTCAAGTAACGCACATATCTCGTAATCACTATCGTAAATCTATAACATATTGTGTTGTAATCATACAATATGAATCCTAGAAGTAAGTCCAAAGGATAGGTGCAAACATCAACCTTAGAAGTCAACAACTCAAATTCTCGATAATGATTTCAACAAGAATAAAGTACCGGTAATACAGACACTATTACCGGTAATACAGGACACTGTCTAAAAATCAAACACTGAATTACCGGTAATACAGACACTATTACCGGTAATACAGGACACTGCTTGAAAATGAAACACTGAATTATTGGTAATACAAACACTATTACGAGTAATACAGGACACTGCCTGAAAATAAAACACTAAATTACCAGTAATACAGACACTATTACCGGTAATAGCAAGGACAGACTGATGAGCGATTTCTGTAGATTTCATTTTTTCTTAACTTCAATTTTCGAACTCTAAACCAACAACCAAACACATAAAACACCAAAAACAAGTCATACACACATAAAAAAGGTAAGCGATCCCTCACTAGAGGGTTGGATCGAAGTATTTGAGCTTCAAAAAGTAAGTCCTAGCTCCAACGGTGGATGAACTCAAAGTAAACTCTCTCCAAGCGAAATGAGCATGATCAACCACCAAATACTCACCAAATACAAGAGAAATAAGAAGGATCTTGAGGAATTTCGAAATTCTAACAAGGTTTGTGAGATGGAGTTTGAGAGAGTTATCACATACACACACCCATGGGTGTCCAACGGGAAAGAAGAGAGAGAGTGTGTGACATAAAAAGATGGGTTTATGCCAAAAAAAAAATCTGATGTAAGGCTTTTAAAATCTCAATTACACTTTCACCCTCAAACTATATCACATGCTACCCACAAAATCCTTGTCTAACATACACCACACATAAATTTCAAATCATTATAGGTGCATAAAGTGCAATAAATCACTTGTTAAATTGAATTTCGGGCAATTAATAAATCATTCAAATAAAATTAAAATTAAAAAAAATTCGGGTCCTTACATTCTACCCTCCTTAAATGAATTTCGTCCACGAAATTAAAATGTCGCATAAAACACAATTCAATTTAACTCAACTGAATAATGCTCAAAGCACACTAATAGTACTACTGAACAAGTCCACCAGACTAGTAAAACATATCGAAATGACTCAAGCATGATCAATGCTAATCTAGTATTTATCACAATTCAATGACTATCAAGTCTAAATGAAATACACAATCAAACTGTAAATGAATGGGGATATTTCTCCCTAATTTCATCCTCATATTCCCAAGTCGAGTCTTCTTTGCCTTGGTTACTCGACAATACCAGAACCAATGGTATAGTCTTACCCCTTAACACTTGATTCTGAGAATCTAGGATACATATCAGCTCCTCTCCATAGGACGCGTCAGCTTCTAGCTCAAATTTGGACCATTCCAAAACATGCGAAGGATCCCGTTCGTATTTTGTCAACATCGACACATGAAACACATCGTGCACACCCGACAACTTTGGTGGTAACGCTAAACGGTACACGACCTCCCCTACCCTCTCGATGATATCAAATGGCCCAATGTATTGCGGGGAAAGCTTTCCCTTTCGCTCAAATCGTGATAAATCTCGTCTTGGTGATATTTTCAAAAATACATGATTCCCTACCTCAAATGAAAGTGGGCGACAACGACGATCAGCATAACTCTTCTATCAACTCTGGGCGGTAAGTAATCTTTGACGGATTTTCTTAACTTACTCGGTTGTTTCTTTTTGTGTGGCCAAAAGTCGTTGATGAATTGCTCTCATGCTCTCGGTGGTTTCTCCAATCAAGTTTGACCCAATGAAAGTCGTCTCCCCTAGTTCGGTCCAACACACGCCGACAAGGTCTCCCATACAAGGCCTCATAAGGTGCCATCTCAATACTTGACTGATAACTATTATTATACGCAACTTCCACAAGAGGCAAGTGATCCTCCTAGCTACCTTGAAAATTCATCACGCAAGCCCGAAGCATATCCTCCAAGATTTGAATCGTCCATTCAGATTACCCATCTGTTTGAGGGTGATAAGCAGTGTTAAACAGAAGATGGATAGCAAGTGCTGCTTGTAAGCTCTGCCAAAAATGTGCGGCAAAACCGCGAATCTCTATTGGACACAATAGACACGGGAATCCTATGAAGGCGAATAATCTCCTGAATATACAGACGACTGAGTTTCTCAACAGAATCAGTCACTTGAATAGTTAAGAAATGAGCGGTCTTCATCAAGCTATCAACAATCACCCAAATTGTGTCATGTCCCTTCTATGACCTCGGTAGACCTGAAACGAAACCCATAATGACATTCTCCCACTTCCACTCAGCCATAGGTAGTGGTTGTAACTCTCTAGTAGGTTGTTGATGTTCCGCTTTCACTTGTTGACATGTAAGACATCATGCAACGAAGTTAACCACATCGCACTTCATCCCGGGCCACCAAAATTATCGACGCAAATCATGATACATCTTTGTCCCTCCCAGATGAATGGCTAACAACAAATGGTGAAACTCTTTCAAAATATCCTCTCGACACAAAATGGGTACAAATAACTTGCCTTGAAAATGGAGGCTCCGATCGGCATGTATCATCCATCCATCTCTTGCATTGCCACTAAAGAACCTCTTGCAAAACTCATATGTTTCCTCATCGTGTAGTTGGGTGTCGACCACTCGAGTTGATAACATCGATTGAATCGTCAAATTGCACAAAGTGACACCCTCCTGAACTTCTTCAAGGTGTGTTGTGTAAGGTCCTAAATCTTGCATCATCTTCCACTCATGGATAGCCAAACTTGCTAGGTGAGTAAATTTTTTACTCAAGGCATCCGCTACAACATTGGCCTTTCCTGGGTGATATTGCAAGTCAAAGTCATAATTCTCAATATACTCCATCCAACGACAATGTCTCAATTCAACTCTTTCTGGGAGAACAAGTACTTCAAACTCGTGCGGTCAGAGAAGACTTCGAATTTCTCACCATAAAGGTAGTGTCGCCAAATTTTCAAGGCAAAAACAACGGCTGCAAGTTCCAAATTATGTGTCAGGTAAATCCATTCGTGAATCTTCAATTGTCGTGACCCATATGCTACCACTCTTTCCTTTTGCATCAAAACGCACTCAAGTCCCTCTTTTGAAGCATCACAATACATGGAGTAGCCAACTCTCCCCTCAGGTACAATCAAGACCGGTGCACTAGTTAATCGTCACATCAACTCCTCAAATGCCGCCTCACAAGCGTCATCCCACACAAAATGTGTCCCCTTACGCATCAATCGTGTCATTGGAGCTGCTGGTCGAGAAAATTCAAGCACAAATCGATGATAATACTCGGCTAAACCCAAGAAACTACGAATCACAAAGACGTTCTTCAGTCGTTGCCAACTCATGATGAACTCTATCTTTGCTGGATCAATAGACACACCGTTCTTCGAAACCACATGTCCCAAAAACTTCACTTCAGATAACCAAAACTCACACGTACTAAGCTGGGCATACAAGCGATGCTCCCTCAAAAGTCCAAGAACAATGGCAAGATGAGACTAGTGCTCATCTTTCGTAGGTGAGTAGACCAAAATGTCATCAACAAATACTACAACGAATCGATCTAGGTACCTACAAAAGATACAGTTCATAAGATCCATAAAGGTTGTCGGTGCATTCGTCAATCCAAATAGCATAACCATGAACTTGTAGTACCCATAGTGTGTGTGAAAGGCAGTTTTCAGAATGTCCTCCTTTCGCACCCTTAATTGGTGATAGTCTGACCTCAAGTCAATCTTCGAAAAACACGCTGCACCTCAAAGTTGGTCAAATAAATTGTCAATCCTCGACATCGGATACTTGTTCTTCATAGTGACACGATTTAGCTTCCAATAGTCAATACATAAATGCAATGAACCATCTTTCTTCTGCGCAAATAAGGCTGGTGCTCCCCATGGTGATATGCTAGGACGAATAAAACCCACGTCCTACAACTCTTGCAACTATATTTTGAACTCCTTCAACTCGGAAGGAGTGAAACGATATGGAGGCATCGAAATAGGGGCGGTATGAGAAGTAGGTCTATTGTGAACTCGACCTCTCTCTCGGGAGCTAAACTAGGTAAATCTTCTGGGAACATATTCGGGAAATCACAAGCGATCAAAGGTAACTCTCCGCGTTTGGTCACATCCTCATCTAACGTTAGACTTGCTAATAAGGCATAAATAGAATCTTTCTCTCGAGGCCCACAAAAATACAGCTCTAGCGGCTCCGTACGTTCTCCAGTGAACTCAAAGCAACTCTCGTTAGGTGAACACATGCGGCAATAACGTTTAAAATAGTCAATAGTGGCGTGAAATGTGGATAGCCAATCCATACCAAGGATAAGGTCAAATCCCGACATGTCCAGGACAATAAAGTCGAACGTGAAGTGATGTCGAGAATAACAAGATCACAATCTCTACAAATACGACTAAGTGGCGATCTACCTCCAAGAGGAGTCTCAACAAATAGCGGCGGGTCAAGGAGGTCAGTTTCTAACTCCAAAGCACATACGAATGATGCAGCAATAAATGAATGTGATGCTCCAGAATCAAACAAAGCCCTAGCAAAAGAGTTGAATAACAGGAATGTACCCCTCACAACGGACGCATTGCGCCCCTGAGTAGCAAATGGTGGAACAGCAAATGAGATATTGAAAACTCTTCCCTGAATGTGTTGACCCTGCGAATGTCCTCCCCTCTATCCGGAACCTTGAAGTGATACCGATGAGCTCACTCCCCTATTAAACTGAGAGCCCTAACCTGAAGTGGTCTAACGGTAGTGTGACTATTGTTGTTTCTGAGTACCTCAGAACTGTTGTTGCTGCTCACGGCCCTGTCCATACCTAAATTGCTATACGGACTCCGCCTCACTGCGTACCCTAGTCCCTTAAGGACAATTTTTTGCCATATGGTCTATCTTGCCACAAGTACGACAAGCCTTCTAAGGCACAGTACCCTGACTGCGAACGTAGCCGAGTTGATTACATTAGTGACAAACAACATGTGGCCTAGAAGTGAAATCACCCCGAGTGTTAAAAGAAATAGGCGGCCTAAGGTTCGATTGGCCCTGAGATGTTTGAAACTGCTCCCTTTGCCTCTTGCACCCTTGAATTTCTGAACTACCTGACGAAGAGCCCAAACTGACACTGGGTTGCCTCGGTTCCCAAGCCCTCACATTACGTTGTGCATCTCGCAATAGCTCTACGCTTCTCGCGCACTCCACAATCTCAGAAAATCTCATCTTGTGTTGGCTCACTACAAGCCTGATTAAAAGTTGTGATCACGTCGACCCATGTTGATCAATACTTAGGTTGTGAGGCCCCTCCACCTAGGACTACTGTGATCCCATGTGAGATAGTACCCGAGGCTGAGTTTGACTATAAGTCATACACCTCAGGATTGGTAGAGCATGTTAAGGGATTCGATGGAAAATTCACAATGAAAAAATTAACGGATGAGTGTCTTATGCTAAACAAAGTAATCCAATATAACCTCTACTCACTTGGGACTAAGAAAGAACCCAAGCAAAAAGAAATCCATCTCCTACACCCTTCGAAAAACATTCAACCCATCAATTTTGGATAATTCTTTATCAATGAGATGGATTGCCTTAGGAATGAAGCCCAACCCAAAGCCAATATGATATTTTCCAATTTGGTAACCCAGTTATCTAGAGACGCCGGAGTTCAGTTGTTACCAATAGAGAATCTTACTCATGGAAAGCCCGGTCCAATAACCAAAGCTTCTGACACCAAATCCACCGCCATCTCCAAGAAACCCTCAACAAAAAAACCCATCACTACACTACTTACCCTGGGCCAAGCCTCAAACTAACCACCACCGATTGGACCTTCTATGTCATCTCCACCACATAATCCACCACCACCTACAAATTCTCACCTCACGACGCCCGAGCCAACAGCCACATCCACCGCATCACTTGGCCCTCAAGGCAAACCTCTTTGGTAATTGGTTTTGGCCTCCTAAGCTATGGCTCATCAATTATCCATGATGAACACAATCAGGCAATTTTGGGTGCCAAGATTGTGATGAGAGAAAGGAGAATGCAGCTTTATAAGACAAAGTGTGGGTGAAGCTAGAGGAGTTTGGGGCAAAGCAAGGTATGATCCAACAGATGTTACAATTTCTATTGTCCATAGAGGATGTGGGAGGACCGAATACAGCACCGCGGGATAGTGACAAGGGATAAGGGGTAGTTGGAGCGTCGAGTTTAGGACCAAAAAATTCGAAGCAATAGTTGACTGGCAAATAAAGGAGTACTTTTTGTTGACTCATGTTTGCAGATGGTATATTTTTCTTTGATACAGGGGTACAATTTAGTTTTGATACTGGGCAAATAATATGCATTTTCTGACTTTGTTTAGACTTTTGTTTGTTGGGCGGTATACATGCACATTCTGGACGTATATGGGGATACTTAGTTTTGCATCATGATAGTTGTGGGTACTATCTCTGTTGAAACTTGTGTTGATTTCTGATTGGTGATGGCAACCGAGGTAGTTACCCATTAGTCAATTTATAGCCGTCATCAACTTCCTTTACCAATTTTTCTTGAAAAACCCAAGGTCATTATAAGTCTAAAAAGTCCTACAATTGATCTCGCGTGTAACTTGGATTTGGCATAACTGCTACATTGTGTTTGCATAAACCGTCATGGCATATTCTATTTACACTATTTCTTATCACATCATTAAGCACTTGCACTTGAAATCTTTGAATACTCTGTGTGTGCATAGTTGGGATAGCCGCACATTTAATCCAATTTCTTTCCGAGAATTCTAGGGAGGTTTGAAGTCAAAATTACATAGGTCATGAGAAGCATGCATTTGTTAACACATAATGTTTTGGAAAAGTTCAAATTTAAAATGGATGAGTAGTTTGATAGTGCACCTAATTATGCTGGCATCGCACTCTCGAATTTCCACTATGTTTAAATATTTGAGTCTCGTGATCAATTCAAGAGAGGTCATACTCGTCGTTGTTTTCCTTTAAAAGTCTTCATGTTTTCTGATCGACCGGCAAAAGTGTCGCTGATGCGCC
>JABCMJ010005415.1:0-14480 GCA_014822125.1 Arbutus unedo | reverse complement strand
CGCGCCAATTGACACGAAATCGAAAATCTGTGCAACCCAAATCTTCTAAACCCCGATAAGCCAACCATAATCAAGTGCCAAAAATACAGAAACTAAAAGAAGAAAGGAGAATAGAAGGAAAACAAAGAAGAAGCTGATGTTCATACCAACTAAGAGACTTTCTAGAGAGCTCTCGGCCGAAAGGTGTAGTCCAAGCTTTCTTGAAAAAAACTGTGAAGCCCTAATAGCAGAAATCCTAATATTATATACTAAACTCTAATACCCAAAAGCCCATTATCTATGTATTAATTTATTGGGCCTCAAAAGCGGATACCTTAATAGTTTATATTAAACTCTTAACACCCAAAAAGATATAGTGAATCCAATACGATTATTTTACTAGAATAAAACTTAGACTCCCAATATTACATTCATGGCATTAATGAAAATAATGTGAAAATAAGGACCCCAAACTATACAAGTCTATATAATTAGCAAATACAAAATAATTTTCAAAACCATTTTGTACCATGAAAAGACAATCGTGTCTCTAGTGTTTCTAATTCTAAATTCTAAATTTTAAATTAAAAATATTAGGAAAAAGTGGGGCGTAACAGATATGATGAGCAATTCCATGGTAAATTAGTATTATTAATTTGTGGTCTATGTCTTGTTTTATGTTTCCTCATCAGTTTCGCTCGTTAGTTTTTCTTTTGTACAAAATGAATTGGCGAAGAGAACTATTTCTTGGAAACTCTGTTGTTGATCATGCAGACATGACATTTAGTGGTCTAACATCTTTTACAACTGTATTCTTGTCAAAGTTTGAGTGTTCCGATATGCCACATCCAGTTAGTTATTATGGTTCAAAATAGGCTAACAGATATATAACTTAGTTGAACTAATTCCAGTCATGTGCTATGTGATTTGGTGCAAATTCTTTTGAACTTATGATGATATATTTACATGGATGATGTTTTGTTCACAACTTCAACCCTTTTTTTGAAAAACTACTAATCAAATTCTGTTATATTTGTGACGACTAATTTGATAACTAATTTGATAAATTGATGGCAAATTTACTTGGGTATGGATATCAAGTGTCATAAGTAGTCACAAAAATCCAAGTTTATGACAAGAATTGAATTATACAATGTTGGTCCCTTCCAGTAGTCAACTACTATCCAGTGCGATAAGTGATTTTCAACCCCATTAAACCATGAATTAGCACAAACATCAACAAGCCAAACATGGTATAATATGGTAAGAGATTGATGTACTAGTTATAATATGGTAAAGTTAAATAATTTGGAATCATTATGGTAAAATCCTTTAACTTGGGATCCCTTGAAATATTATCAACAAAAAGCATTAGGTGTTTGTGCTATTGTTTTCTCAATTCTCTTTCTCCCTAGTTTTCATGTCAAAACATGGTATTTCCGACAATTTACCAATTTTGTGAATTACAAGGTTCTCTTTCATGGTTACCTATTTTACGATTGTCAATTTCATCATTTCTGCCAAATTCATTGTCTCATCTTCAAATTTATCATGTGCATTACACATTTACTATAATGAGCTTGAGTATCTTCACTGTGGTAAATTTCTTATTTTCAACCAAAACTCACCATATTATCTTAACATTTACTAGAGGCAGTACTAAGTTACCATAATTCAATTAAAACTGCTCCTCAAAAACGTTGCGCATTCAATCAGTTTAAGAGCCCCAACACAACCACCAACATTACCAAAGAACTCGTTTGTGCAATCCTTAACAACAACTTCAATATCTTAAAAGCTTGCGCTCTCTACAAACATGAATATCATAACCAAATTCTCGTCGTTATCCAATAGTAGATTTTCATTATCTATCAATAACCAACTTAGAACAATAGATTCAGTGTCCAAGTAACCCCATCTATCACATATTTTAATCACCACTTGCACAAAATTCTAGCCGCGATCTGTCCAGATTGTAGTCTTCTCATTATGCCTACAAATCAGTATCAGACCCACCATCCATTGCAACTATCCCGTATTAAACAAACCAGAAGAACAGTGTCAACAAAGTACGAAAAAAACACATGTGGATAAATATACCATGTCTTAAATCTAAAAAATGATAAATTATTATTATGGTAAATTTTCAGGGGTAAATTATATTGATGATAAATTTACCATCATGACATTCTTAGGTGGTAAATTTTGCTGAAATTTTTTTGCTAGCTATGAGAGTAAAATTGCATATTCTTTTCTACTTGTAATGATAAATTTGCTTATCTGATGGTTAATTTGTGAGGATCGATGACAAATTTGATGCCCTTTATATTGCGATGATAGATTTGCAGATATTTTTTTACATGTTATGATAAATTTGCTTATCGAATGGTTAATCTTAAGATCGATGGTAAATTTGCTACCCTCTATAATTGTGATGGTAAATTTACAGATTTTTTTACATGTGATGATAAATTTACATGCGATTTTTTTTACATGGTTAATTTATTAGGGTCGATGGTAAATTTACTGCTCTCCATAATTGTGATGGTAAAT
Organism: Arbutus unedo; assembly: GCA_014822125.1. Classification (NCBI taxonomy): domain Eukaryota; kingdom Viridiplantae; phylum Streptophyta; class Magnoliopsida; order Ericales; family Ericaceae; genus Arbutus; species Arbutus unedo. The sequence goes on along the minus strand of JABCMJ010005415.1, from coordinate 11,948 downwards.
TTGCAAATCTAATGGTTAAATTAATGCAAATTCTTTGTTACACACGATGGTAAATTTGCAAATTGAAATGGTAAATTTTTGTAAATTGTTTGTGTAGTGTTCAACAATATTATTCTAAAATGGATGCTAAAAAGAGAAATAATAGTAAAATAAAACTTCACTCACTGCGTAATAAGGACTAATTTTAGATGATATTTTTTACATTTGACGATAAAATTCTCCTTCTAACTCACAACACTTGATTTTCTTCTTTATATGCCTGGAGTTTTGTCCGATTGGTTTGAGGGAGGATGAAAACAAGAACTTCGGATTCCGATGAACCAATATGGAAAATTGAAATAACTCAGTGATATAGGGTGATGAATATACAAATTTAGATTTAGAAGGATATACACAATAAAAACGAATTCTAGTGCACAAATCTATGTGATATACTTCCTCAACCCTTGGATATGATTTTGCTAAATAATCTGCAGGGATTCTGGTGAATATGTTTTTGATTCACTTAATATTTTTTACCATATCTCTGCCCACCTTTAAAGCCTAATTTAATGCCATGTTTTTCAACCTACCAAAAATAGATTATATGTTTTCACCTAAAAAAGATAAAAAGATAAACTAACACTCGAAAATAATGGCAAAAATATTATCAAACCATGTAAAAATAAAATGAAAATATAACTTGAAAATCCTGCTGGGATGAAAATCTACGTATGCGGGATAGGCTCATAGGATCCTAATTTAAATCATTCAAAAAAGAATACCAAAGTAGTTTATTAACTTTGATAAACTAGAAATCAAAAATTACGCAGTGAATTTTTTGAACTGAAAAGTTATTTGATAAAAATTCAAATACAAATTTAAAGCAAATTGCAAGATAAGAGAAAATAGAGCATCACTAGGTTTTTCTTATAATTCAAAAATTATGAGTTTAAGGTGTATTGTTGGCTATGGTGGTATATATAAAGTTTTTTGTGGAAAAATTCTTTTTAAGGGATTTTATTTTAGTATTTCATATTTTTGTAAAAGTAAATATGTATTTTTATTTTCTTATGAATGAATTATTTTGAAATTTGGTTACTTTACTTTAAATTAACATTTTTGAAATTCACAACACTACTACTTAATTGGTATTACAGCTGTATGTTTCATCTTACTTCGAGATCTTGGTTAGTTTGAGTAGATCACATTCAAGAGTTTTACCTTGGGTAGCTAGTTACTTATGCGTTTATGTTATTACTTACGATATTATATACTCTAAGTTTAATCTACAAATATTCATAGATGTCTTCTGATTCTGAGAAGGAGCCGCAACTCCAAGTAGATGACGTATCAGAGAATCAGCTAATGGACAAGTAACCCCCAAAGGCTAAGAACGAAGTGGTAAATGTGCCATGACTTGTTTGGTACAATGATGACGAGGATCTAAAAGTGCCACCCTTCCCCAGAGACGGAGATGATGACGACGACGACGATGAGCCAACATGCAATGACCCATCTTATTTTAGTGTTTAAAAATATTTTACGGTGATTAAAATGGATATCAATATGGGTTGGATGAGATAAATGATGATTTAGACGAGTTTTGATGAAGAGGAGAGGAGTAAATAAAGAGTTATGGGTGACTGGTTAGGACTGGAGAAGACTGGCGCGACTAGTCACGCAAAATAAAATTTCTGATCAGTAGGTTGTTGTGACCGGTTAGACGAGTGGCACATTTTTGGTCAGTATGTTGGCGTGACTGGTCAGACTCCCTTGCCCTTTTTTTGTGATCGATCAGGCAGGTAGATACACGGAATAAAAGAGGTCGAACCAGATTTTTTTGACAGAACATACACACTCTAAAATCAAATTTTCTCCCTTCTCTCTTTAAGAAACCCACATTTCTCAGGTCTCCACTCTTAAACCCTTTATCAAACTTCAATTTCTCTCAAATTCCTCCAAGGATCCCTCATTATCCTTTGATTTTAAGTACTTGGAGATGAGCTTTTGCTTGGAGAGGACTTGGTTGAGCTTCCCTCCACCATTTAAGCTAGGGCTTCACCATTTGAGCTCAAACCTTGGACTTTCTTTTTGAGGTAGGAATTTTCTTGCATTTCTTACTTGATTATGACTTGTTATTGGTGTATTGAGTATTTACCCTTTGTGTTAAGGGTTTGAGTATATTTGAATATGTGTTGGGTGTTCTTAGCTTGAATGATTATCATATTGGGTGTTAAATCCCATGTTTATCACTTGGAAGAGTCGTAGTATGACTTCCTTTAGTAGAAATGATGCATCTTATCTATTCGATTCTAAGTCTCGATTGATATATTGAGGGAGTGGAAGTACTCCATGGTTTTTGTTGTGCTTGATATGTTGGATGACGTAATATGCATACTAGACTCCCATATAAGAATGCTAGGATGTGTGGACTAGGATCCTACGAGCATGCTAGGAATGTTTCGAACTAGATTTTTCGATAGAATTACTAGGGGATAAGACTAGAATCTAGTGGAGATTTAGGGGAGCATTGAACTAGATTCCTCGAGAGGATTGCTAGAAAACGGAATTAGGATCCTACGGGAATACTAGGCATGAGATATCGTTAATGCAAATTTGAAAGCATGACCTAATGATGATGGGAGAAATTATGAAGAAAGAGCCTAAGAAGAGTTGGTTCCGATCCAAGAATGATTTGGTGAAAATTCATACATGTTAACGTATCTTGTAAAGTATTCATTGAAGTTGTGTATTGTTGTTTACCCTCTATGTCATGACATTCCATATTCACGTAAGATTTGTATAGAATTTCTTTACTGGACTTGTTAGCTCAACTCTTATTTGTTTTTCAAGTACAATTCCAAACATTTAGCTTGGATTTGGCATGTAGTGCATTAATTTTTGCATGACATTCTAAAAGCTGCATTCGTGGAGTTATTTGACATCTTTTAACCTATTTTTGAAGAAGATGTATTATAACTCTTGTTGACTTGAATGTCCTAACTCCAATATAATATTTGAACCTGACCTTGTTAAATTTATTAGAACTTGGAATCTCTTGGCTTACGATTAATGGGCTTTTGGGTATTTGGTGAGATTTACGAGGATTTTTGCTATAATTAATTATATATTATTGTTATGTTAAAATTTGAGGGCGTGACACAACACTAGCAGTTGCAGACGAAGTGTCTTTACTCAATTGGGATATTGATGACTAGGACATTCTAGCTGGTCCATGAGATGAATTTGAGCTAGACTTCGACGATGACGATGACGATGACGATGACATGTAGTGAGATGATGAGGTAGAAGATAAAGAGCCTGAAAAGGAGTCTACGAGTGATATGGGGAATCTGCCCACCCCCGAATGCGTTGAAGTATCCATGGATGTGTCTAGCTGGAGCTAATGGAAAGACATGCATGAACGATTATGAGCCTGGAATAATGGTGCATGTGAAGATTTTGCCGCTTGGACCCTGCTTGTGGAAAGTAAAAGGAGAACTGTATCTTTTGGCACCCCTAGCGATCATTGAGTGCCTCGATGATAGGAAGTATTGGCTCAACATCTCAACCGATTTTCAAGAGAGAGTGGGCAATTTAGTGCCATGCGAGGGTGTAACGCCAACGCCTTTATGATAGTAAGTGGGTCGTCAATCCTTTGGGAGATGTTGACTTCTACAGGCTTTTCACTTATGCCGAGCTACCTTTCTTGGTGGACGATCGTTGCCTGGTCAACCCTTGGGAACCAGATTCGTGTTGTTACAAAATCTATTTGAGATGTTACGTGATCTATGAGACTATTAGGGAGTGGCAATATTATCTGTGTCGCGAGTACCCAAGCTTGTTCCTTCCTTGCGCATCATAAAGAATGAGTAGTAGTAGGGTGTAATTTTGCTGGTCGAGAGATAACTTGTAATCACCCTAATGTAATGTTTAGATTGATCACATACAAGCCTTGTGCTACTTTGTACGTATGTATGATTTATGTATTAGCATCATCATCTATATATCTATAGAAATCTTGTTGTCACTTGTGTTATTGTCTAAATTTAATTCTTTTTATCATTTAAATTGTAGAATGGTAAAAGCGAGAAATGGAGCTAACACTTGCGATCAATCAGGACCCAACTGACACCATCATCCTCCACCTCACCCCAACCCAATGCTGCTCCTAGTATCACGGAATTCAACCAACTCTTATGCACCTTCATAGCCGCTAGTACCAAAACAACACCCTAACAAGTGTTGCGCATAGAGGGCACTGTCATTTACGCATAACTTCAGATAGTATTTTATTATGTTAAGTATTAGGGTATTCGTATTCAGAATTACACTCCTCATATATATATGCGCGCGTGTGTGCATGAGGAGTGCAATAACATATAACAAGTGTTAATAAAAATTCAAATTATAATGTACAAACTACGTACCGATGTAAGAGTACTCAACTAGTACGTACTTTATCTAGTGTCTCTATTGTGGTTTTTAATAATTGTTAATATCTATTCCATATATAAAGGGGGAGTTGGTGTCTCATTCACTGTCATTGTGTAGACTTTTTAATTCTTAAATTGCCCTCAAAATACATTAGTAATTACTTTGAAACAACATTCACACTTAATAACTACAAGGACAAAAAGGAATAGTATCTTCTGCTATTTATTCTAAGTAACTGCTTCCACTATCAAATAGATTCAGCAATTCTTAATTGCACATGCATCGCGTGTGCCCGATCGCTAATTAAATTTGTGTTATCTAATTCAATTTTAATTTATCACAAACTATGACGAGATTTAATGCGGAGTGAAATTGACATGAACTGAATACAACCAATTTGTCACTTCGCATTTTTTACATCCATTGGGTGATTTCTCAATGAGGAGTACTATGGTCCCAAAATTTTTTTTTCGAAAATATTCCCAAATTCCGAATCAAAAGTTATGATTCATTTGAATTTAAAAGCTAACATACTCAAGTAAATCTACTCAATTTATTTTGAATTATGAGAATTTTTCTTGAAAACTTGTATAGAATAAAAACTTTCCCTTTCTCAATAGCTGGCCGCATCTCTTCACTCCATGTTTGATCCCTTTAGGAACACTTTCGACTTTAAAACATTTTAAATGAAACATCGTTTATACAGTTGAAAAAATATATTTTTAACTCTTGGAAAAAGAGCCAAACGTTTATGTATATTCTATTTAACTCTACCATGTAATTTACTTATAAAGAGGTGGGATTCTATGAAGCAGAGGCAACTACAGACTACTTACCCAAATAGTGAGTTATTGACCAGTTTAAAATATTGAGCAACACTCTTCAATTATGAAGTCGGATTATTTATGCGTAATTTGACTAATTTTTGTGAAATTAAATTTATCATCCACTGATACAAATTTCAATTAAAGGCAGGATCGATTATAAAATCCCCACATAAGACTTGTTTCTCACCATAATATATTAGCCTTATATCATCGTGAGCCTTTAGACTTCGAACTTGTTCGATTGTTAAAAATATAAGTAAATAGATGGACCACTTTGGCTTATATATGAAACTTAGAGCTCAAATAGCAAGAAAACTCAAAAGTTGTCGGAGGATGACAATACATTCAAAATGTAAAGACAACCCCAAATAGTGGATAGATATCTATTACTAGATTCTGCCCTTATTGTACACAACATAATATGGAAGTTTTCCGTACATATTATCTTTCTTCCCAAGTATAATCCCTGAGAGGGAGAGGGAGAGGGAGAGGGATTTATCTCCTGCAAACTACTCCTCTGCCATTCATCCCACTAGCACAGTTCAAGTTCCCATACTCAAACCTCTCAGAGAAATTTAACCCACCACTAAATTTAGCCACGACGCAATCGGCATAAAGGAGATTGGAAAAAGCAAATTCCTTGGCACCACCCAAAACAGGCATCGCCACCCCCAACTTAATCCTGCTCACGTAGTTGCTACCGTAAGTCTGTCCCAAAATGCCGTCAACTCCGCCGCTCAAGGAGTTAAACTTGAAGCCCAAGTCCAGATGAGCAAAGCAATCTTCTTCAGTGATTCTGTAGTTATGGATTCTTGAATCTTTCTCGGTGATGGGGACCACTGTCGCTTTGATTTTGAAGTTCCCTTCCACTTCAACCACCACAGCATTAGCGTCACCAGACCTGTTCAAATATTAGGAGCGTTAAAAATCACCCCTTAATTTGCTTGTGTACGTACCCTTCCCAACATAAAAGTTATTTGGAGGCATTGCATGTTTGTCTAACTATAATTAACGGCAGATAAATATGAATTATGGAACTTTGAACTCCAACAAGACTTGGTGAAGAAGACGCCTTTCACGGTGGTCGACTGCCACTTGGCTCCTTTGGTAGCCGGGAGGAAGACGGGTTCTCCGTCGAGGGAGAGTGCGAGTCTGTCAACTGAATCATCCCAAGTTGAAGTCTTTTGGGCACCGACAAAGAGTTGGTGATCGTCGAAGAGAATTCCGAGTGATTGGATCCAAGTGAAATCCCTCTTCATGTTAGTGTTTCGCCTTCCGATGAAGTGAGCGCTGATATGAAGATTGGAATCGGAAAGTATGCAAAAGTCTTGGTCCTTTTTTCCATGGAAGTAGAAGGTAATTCCATCACCACCAATGAACCATGGGTCTTGGCATATTGCTCCTGGCTTATTGCAATCTACAATTTTTATCAATTTACGACTTAAATGAGATTGGTCAAGCGTATATACATATCCCTACAGGTGAAGTCTACCTATGTTTTTGTTCATTGAAACAAAAGGGATGTGAGAAAAGACTTACTGCAAACAGGACTACATGTGACACAATCAACCTCACAATGTTCCGGACAAGCAAGAGGACAAGTATGCTCCATTTTGTAGCATTTTTCGAAATTCTTGATCATGCATCTAGCTTTCGTAGGAGAAGTCAACGGTAGTGGAGATGGAGGTGGAGATGAAGGTGAATTAGGTGGTGGGTTGGGAACATTGGAAGGAGGTGGCGGTGGAGAGAAGATCGGAGCGGAAACAGGAGTAGGTGGTGGTGGTGGTGGTGGTTTGGGAACACTGGAAGGAGATGGTGGTGGTGGTGAACGGGGCTTCTTCGACGGTGGTGGTGGAGGTGGTGAATGAAGCTTCTTTGGTGGAGGCCGTGGGGGTGGTGAACGTCGCGATGACATACACTTGGGCGTGCAAGTAATACAGTTTACTGAACAATCATAAGGACAATTTGCAGGACAATAAAGATCCTTCCTTTTATAACAAGCAGGCTAATATACTTTGTCTTCGCAGCAGACTTGCTGAGTTTTAGGAAGTTTTCCATCTCCGGCAACAGCCATAACCACCACGAAGAGGAGGAGGATGAGGATGAATGGGCGCAACATAACCATGGCTGGAGCCATTAGATTAATGGTGGAAATTGTAATGGAGAGAGAGTAGGAGTGTGTGGATTTAGGGTTGTAAAAGGAATCCTTCCCTTTTTATAGGTGAGAGAGAAGTGCAATAAAATCCAACCAAGATGCCAAGTTGGGCTAGCTACCCATCTTTCCAAATTTCAAGCCAAGTCTTCCTTACATTCTCACTTCACATTCGCCTAATTTTCCAAAAGTCAACCACACTGGATGCCATCACTTCTACTCACCATTTTTTCCATTTAGGTATGTTGCAAGCCTCCTTTAACCTTGATTTCATCCATTTGATGGAATAAAACTTTCAGAAACAAAAATTCTCTCCCCGTAATTCAAAATTCCACATATAGTTTAGACTAGTTTACTCAATTAAAATGGATCATATTGTAAAATGGTGTAGCTTTCGAATAGTAATTAAGCATGTTACATATAAAATGTAACCCGAAGGTATTGTATGGTAGGGAAGCAGGGGGCCTGTAGTGACTTGGCTGTGTAGTGATCTTAAACGACATCTTTTTATGTTGTTTTCATTTAAATAAATTCTCTCACATAACTACGTCGTTTTGTTAAATAAAATTGGGAGAAGTTATTTGAATGAAAATAACATAAAACGACGTCATTTAAGGTCACTACACACTACAAGCCCCCGGCCGCCGTAAGGCAGTACCTAATGAAATATAATTATCGTAGCTGCCTAGAATTGTTCTATTATTATGAATCACTTAGCAGTGCAATTAGTATTAATTAACTTTATGATAACGAAAATTCATAAAGGCCGAAATCTTAAAAAAAATTGGAAAAAAAAAAAAATCTTTAACCAACAGGTGGTGGTGGAGTTTTACAAGGTTGGATCCGTATCTCTTGCACAATCTCTCAAGCCTCCTCAAAAAAACCTAGCGGTTAAAGTCCAAAATTTAAAGTTTATTCCTTGTGAGATCTGTTCAAAATCTTTCGGGTGTTATTAATATTTATGAGGTTAATTTATACAGAAACTTATCTTGGGACCTCTGCGAAAGAAAGATAAAATCGGTCTACCATAAATTAGTCGAAGTGCGCGTATACTGGCCGGACAATTTGAGTTATAAAAAAAAAAAACTTTAGAGAAGCTTAACCTTAAATTAGGTTATCATATGCGTAGGGTTTATTTGATTGTAATTAACGAACTAAACTTTTGATAGATGTCCAAAAATGTTAAAAAGATGCAGAGATCGTGTCAGGTGAAATGCCCTTAAATTTAGATGCTCATGCCCATATTTCCAAGTGAGGTGTTCCTTACTTAGGGATTAATGGTGATCCGATATGCCCGTTTGGTTTTGTTTTAACCTTTCAAGGAGATATATGCATTTACAAGGGTTAGTTTTTTAAAAAATAACACTTTCGCTCGAATTTTTAAAATAAAATAAAGGACTAATATTAAAGGATGGATGTATCATGCATGGAGTACAAGAAAGTTTCAATTTGGTATGTCGCAAGCCCTATATAGTTAAGTTTCTGAAATTTTTGGTGATAGAAGCTAAAACAAAATTATTCTTTTTGCTCGACAATTAGAACAAAAACGTTACGTAACTCATTTTAATTCAGAGTCGTAAACGAGTGGCGTGTTACTATTAAGTGGGTAGCTCTATTTCTCATAGTACCCCTACCATATACTTTCGAATTAATTCAATCGAACACCAGCCAAATCCAAGCTCCTTTCATTTCATTTTCTTTTTGGGTGAATTACAGGAACCTCCCGTGAGGTTTCTAACAAATACCGTGCCCCCTTTTGGTCTAGTTTTCTCTCTAATCTTCCTTTGGTTATATAGTAACTCATCTGCCTAGATCAGTGGATTCTCCTGAATCCCACCATTAACTACTTCATTTGTAAATTTCATAGTAACCGAAATACATGTCATATTGAGATTGAATTTGTCACTTGCTATCTTCTTGCCACTGCAACAAAAGTTAGAATTAAACTTTGGTTAAAGTCTCCAAAACGCCGAGAAAACTCTATACTGGCATTTATTGCACTTTTCCCGGCATTTGTTAAAAACTCCGCTAATACCATTGTCGGGAAAACTTACCGGCTTTTGAAAAACGTCGGGGAAGATTTTCCGGCGACGTCACTTTTTCTGTGGCGTGAGATATTCTCTGCGTTTTATAAACGCCGGGAATGTATTTGCGGGATTTTTAAAGCGCCAATAAAAATTTATTAACAAACGTCGGTAATAATAAAAAAACACCAGAAAAAGTATTATTTTTATTGACAATTTAGTTTAATTTTTTATATTTTTATTTTTAACTTGTGATTCGTATACTGAACTCACATCAAAATAAGTTTGAAATAAATAATCTACGCAAATGCACCATTGTCTCAAAATGAATCATATATATAGTGTCAATATTCACAATTTCTTATCCAAAATAACAGCCCACAGATCTTGAATTGACTCAATTAACTAGAAGAGGCATAAACCAAAATTCCTAATTCATTTAGGAAATCAAATACCAACTAGAAGAGGCATAACACCTTAAACTTAAAGATGAAAATACTAGAAGATAAATCAGTTGAAAACTTGGGAAGATAACCATTAGAATTATCACTCCGTGACAGCATCAGTAGCATCAACAACTTGGCACTTTGACCATAAAACCTTGCACTCAGACCTGGGCTTTCTGAAAAAACAGCAGCAACAGCATTTGAAAAGCTGCATAGGATTAGACTCCTGGACCGAAAACTTCAGCTGCAACATGGGCTTCCAGATGAACAATACTTTAGCAGCATCAACGTCACTCGAAAACTTGCAAACTTGGCTTGACATATGCAGATCCAGACTCAATAGTAGCATCATATTGATAACATCATTATTGGCTTCCTCTTGAATCATTCCTTAGGAGCAATAGCAGCACTGAAGATACATAATTACAATGAATGCAGATCTTTCCATCATGTTTTTAAGCGGCCGACGGTCATAGCAGTTGAAGAAGCAGTAACCATTTAACAATTTACTTAATTTTACAACCTTATATGCCAATAAATCCAAAATAATCATTCTCGTGGCCCAAATCCTAGTGATACTAACCTGCCATTTACTGCTGCTCCCACGATCTTACAAGCGATTGTTAAATGCATTATTTGACGTTGTGAGAGCATACGTCCTTCTCTCCCACTGATGCTTTCTTTCTTCGAGGCAACATCTTAAATTTTACATTCATCATTTTCATACCTACACTAAGCACAACAGTGTAAATGAGACACATGAAATCGGCAAAAATTAGTTGGCGTCTATTGCCGGCGTTTGTGAAATGCCAGCAGAGAGTAGCTGCTAAACCCAAATAATACACCAATTTATACCGATCACTTCTATGGGAAAGCAAAAACAGAGACACGTGTTCAACCAAATAGGTCAACCGTGCAACACGCCTAAAAGATGATTATTAGACTTGACTCATTTTTAGGATCACCACTACTTAGAAACACCATTAAAGTACCACTAGCCTTGGTTTGAGGCAACTAAAATCAGCAGAGATATCTATACCTCTACTAAAATCACCTTAAAACTGCTACTGTCCTTCTTAGTCTAACTCTACGTAGATGGAGCTACAAAGGGTTAGCGGCTGACACGGGCGTTTGGAGGGGCTACAATTCATCAAAAAAACCTTTTTATCTTGAAGCTCCAAATCGCCTTGAGCAAAAGCCTTTTTTTTTAAAGGAAAATAGAACTCAACTCAAGCTCGAAACCTGTCTCTAAGCGTGAGCAACACCCACTATAGAGTGAATGATGCTACATTCGTGCAAGAAGTAGCCGTGTGAAATTATGGCATCCACAATCTGCAAGAACCAGTTTGCTTATTAAACTGCAAGAATCACAACCAAACTACAAATGAGGTCAATAGTATAAGCATACCTTGCATTTTTCTATCTTGGTTGGTGGCAAGAACCTAGGAGATGTAAAGAAAGGTGTCTTGGGATAGTCGAAGTCAAGCTTTGGAGGCTGCATGAACATTTGAAGAGTTCAGAGATTTATAACTCACAAAATTGGAGTAGAACAACTAATTGACAGTGGAAACATGACAATTCAAATGCATTAAAAGTACAATAAATCATTCACAAGCGCAAAAATATAACCTATAGAAAGTTCAAGGAAAACATTGAAAGAAAATGAAAAAATAGCATTTAATGTGTTAAGATTTTATATTAAAAGTCATGACTTTATGTAATGGATTAATATTTGTTTGAATTATTTAATTAGTTATTTCTTTTCTTGATGAGAATATTTATGGGCAATGTTTGCATTATATCATATCATATTGTGTATGAGTTTCCTTATTCTACATAGCAAATGTCACGCCCACAAATTTAAGATAAATAAAATTTCATATTATCACCGGAATTCCTACAAGTGACCCCAATTAACCCAAAATAAGTGTTAGGGAACCCAGATGTTTCATGTCTTATCCGTTTACAAAATCACTTCGAAAGTTACATTGGAATCAAACCTTCAAGTTAAAAGTTGAGTTATGATACATCTTTTTCAAAAAAAATATAAAAAGATGCTAGATAACTCCACGGATGCGAA